>CANNZV010001651.1:0-138063 GCA_947561585.1 Caprella mutica
TAATTGATAATGGTTATGATGTGATATCCATTGATAGCCTAATTAATTCAGCAGAATCGACGATAGAAGGAATAGAAAAGATAACTGGAAAGAGAATAAAAAATTATAAAATAGATCTATGTGATTTCAAAAAAACGGAAAAGGTTTTTATTGAAAATAAAAATATTATAGGTATTATACATTTTGCTGCGTTGAAGAGTGTGAATGAATCAATTGATCAGCCAATTGAATATTTTGATAATAATTTGAACAGTTTATTAACGTTATTGAAATGTAAAAAAAAATATAATATAAATAATTTTATTTTCTCTTCTTCCTGTACTGTATATGGCAATGTAGAAAAGAGCCCAGTAAATGAACAAACTCTGCAACAAAAGGCTGAAAGCCCATATGGTATGACAAAACAAATGGGGGAAGAGATTATTGAATCATATGCTAAAGCTAATCCTACAAGCAATAATGTTTTACTTCGCTATTTTAATCCAGGGGGCGCGCACGAAAGTTCTCTCATAGGTGAATCTCCTGACAATGCTAAAAATTTGATTCCTGTTATTACAGAAACCGCCATTGGTAAGAGAAAATCTTTTACTGTTTTTGGATATGATTATGAAACGAGAGATGGTACTTGTATTAGAGACTTTATTCATGTGATGGATTTGGCTAATGCTCATACAAAGGCCTTGCAGTTCTTAATAAACAAAAAGAATAAACAATCATGTGAGGCTTTTAATTTAGGAATAGGACAAGGAGTTACAGTATTAGAGGCAATTAAGGCGTTTGAAAAAATATCAGGTAAAAAATTAAAATACACTTTGGGTGAAAAAAGAGTTGGAGATGTAATGGCAATATTTTCTGATTATAGTAAAGCTCAAAAACTGTTGGGGTGGAATCCAAGTAAAAATATTGAAGACATTATGCGTACAGCTTGGAAATGGGAAATGATTAGGTCTTTATAATGACCTTTTTTAAAAAAAACTATAAAGTCAGAACTTAAACAAGATAAAATGAAAGAAGAGGAAATATTTTTTTTTAAAAAATGTGCAATTGAAATAGATATTTTAGGAAAAATACGATTAAATGGCCAAATCGTTTGGTTGAGATAAGAAGTATTTTCGATAATAAATTGAGGTGAAATCATCTTTTTAACTTGGTGATGAGAATAAGAATAAACATTAAAATTTTGCCCTAAAACATTCTTTTGAAACCCTAATAAGCGATTAAAAAATCTAGCAACTTGGATGATTTTAAAATCAAAAGAATTTCGGTTAGTAAAAGACACAATGGCTGTTCCATTTAAACTTAGATGTTTTTCAATAAAGCAAAGATGTTTTTGTAAACTATTGGGAGACAAATAAGTTGTAACTCCTAAAACAAAAATTAAATCAAATTTTTGTTTAGAAAAAGGAAATTCAGAAATATCACCAACAAAATATTGATTTTCAAGAAGACTACTTGATTCAAACATTTTTGGAGAAATATCTGTTGCATGATATTGAAATTTTTTAGTTTGTTTTTTTAAAAAATAGAAAAGAGGGGCTGTGCCCGCTCCTATATCAAGAATAGATTTTTTTTCAAAAGAAAAAAGAGTGGTGGCTTCGAAAAGTCTTTGTTGAAAAAAATAGTTAAGGAAGATATGCTGAGGCTGATATTTGTTGTTATATTCCGGAGCAATTTTATCAAAGAAATTTTTTACTTTTTGCTGTTGGGTGCTTTTTTTATACATAAAAATTTCTTCAGACAAAATTATTTTTTATTAAGATTCATGAAGAATTAGATATTTATTCACTATTCTAGTGAACGAATGTCATTATCAGCCAAATTCTCTTTAATAGATTTTATTTCTTGTTCGCAATCTTTAGGGTATATAAGTAAAACATCTCGTTCATCGATAATAATCATATTTTTTAACCCTTTGATGATTGCTTTTTTTGTTTTAGGTAATCTTATAAAAATATTTTCACAGTCTGTAGCACTTAAAACAATCCCTTGTATGACATTGTTCATTTTATCTTTTTTCGAATAAGCATACAATGAATTCCAAGTTCCTAAATCACTCCAGCCAATATCTGCAGGGATAGTATACACATTTTTAGATCGTTCTAATAACGCATAGTCGACTGAAATATTCTCTGTATTTGGATAAACTCGATCAATATATTCTTGTTCTTCTTTTGTGTTGTATTTTGAAATATCTTCTCCAAGAATTTCCAAGATTGAAGGGGCATTATTTTTAAAAGCTTCCGTAACTGCTTTTACACTCCAAATGAAGATTCCTGCATTCCAAAAATAATTACCTGCATCCAAGTATTCTTGAGCTGTTGTTAAATCTGGTTTTTCTTTAAACTGAACTACTTTCTCAATTGCTTGAACACCGTCTTTGTGATTCACTTCTATGTAACCATAACCTGTATCAGGCCGAGTTGGTTGAATACCTAGAGTAACTAATGAGTCTCCTTTTTTGGCATAGAAAAAAGCAAGATTCATTTTCTTGTTAAACTCTGTTTCTTTTAAAATTACATGATCTGAAGGCCAAACCGCAAAAATAGCATCTCGATTTTGAGTAGTAATTTTTAACGCCAAATATGCAATACATGGGGCGGTATTATTCCTAGATGGCTCTAATAAAATTTGATTATCCGTAATTTCTGGAAGATGTTCGTTAATTAATCCTTTGTATCTTTTATTAGTTGCAATTAGAATATTTTTTTTTGGCACTAGCTGTAACGCTCGTTCATAAGTTAATTGTATTAGAGATTTCCCAACACCTAGAATATCGAGAAATTGCTTTGGCAATGATTCTCGACTGGCTGGCCAAAAACGTGATCCTACTCCTCCTGCCATAATAGCAATGTATTGATTATTGTTCATTTATTGTTGTTTTATTTCTTTAAATTAAAAATTTGGTAGTGCTAGTTTCCAATGGTTCATGAAGATTTCAAAAGAGAAATCTAAAATTAAGTTGTTTGTTAAAATTTGTAATTTTAATATTAACTACTGGATCTAATTTTGGGGGTAAGTATAGTATAGGACAGATACGGAGACTCACTTCAAACCTTATCTGATTCCAATTCTTCACTCCTTGTCTAAAAATGGAGAATTGTTTATAAAACTATCAATGATTTTATTGTTTCAATATATTTATTTACAATAATTTTTTCGTCAAACTTTTCTACAGCTAGTTTTCTACCTATTTCACCCATTAGCTTTAACTCATAATAATTCATTAAAAGAACCTTTTCAAAACTTTCAGAAAGAGCTTTCACATCTTTTACAGGAACAATAAATCCATTTACTTTATCATTAACTGTTTCCCTACAACCAGGTACATCTGTGGTAATTAAAGGTCTAGACATTGACATTCCTTCCAGCATTACTCTTGGTAAACCCTCTCTATATGAAGGCAATACAATAATATGGGACTTTGAAATCAATTCTCTAGTATCAGAAACCACACCATGATAGTTGAACCATTCAAAGTTTTTCCATTTTTCAAGTTGAGTTCCTGGTATTCCAGATGGATTATCTTTATCCAAACCTCCTACAACGTGAAATTTTGCTTTGACATACTTAGATTGGATTATTTTTGCTGCTTCAAAAAATTCAGTAATTCCTTTATCAAACAACAACCTTCCAATAAATAGAAAATGTATTTCTTCCTCACAACTAGGATATTCCCCAGTTTTAAAATATGCTGTATTTATTCCTGATCCATTAATAATACTTGCCTTTGACCTTTTAATTAATTTTTTAGATGTAAATAAATTTAAATCATCAATATTTTGAAAAAATACTACATCTGCTTTTTTCAATGAAAATTTATACAATCGTGATACTAATTCATTTACTAACCCTTTTGACATAAAAGAAAAACCAAGCCCTGTCATGGTATTTATATTTTTAATTCCTAGACTACTGGCTGCTAATGTTCCAAAAATAACTGGTTTTATAGTATAGTGTAAAGCAATATCGACTCTTTGGGTTTGATAGATTTTTTTTAATTCTTTATAAAGTAAAAGGTCTTGGAAAGGATTTTTACCTTTTCGAGATAAACGGTTTATAGGTATATGTTTACATCCTAATCCTTCCACCTTCTTGACAAAATCATCAAAGGGTGCAATTGCAATAACTTTATATCCCTCTGCTAATAAAGATTTAATTAATCCACCTCGGAAATTATAAATATTCCAGGTTGTATTTAGTACTATTGCTATAGTCATGTTATCATTTTCATTTCTGGAATGAGGATATCAGGAACATTAACATATATATATTGTAAAATATTTAGCCTCTATTGAACTACTATGCTTACCCCCATTATTAAACCACAGAGGTTATATATTTGGTTTTTTCAAATTTGATTTTTTTACCATAAAATACTTCTGCTGGTTTTTGATAATGAATGGATTGATGTCCTCTTTCGTGATTGTAAAACCTCATGTATTCTTCAATACCATTGTATAATTCCATTCCACCATTTGGAGGATTAAGATACACATATTCTTGCTTAATACTTCTCCAAAAGCGTTCAATAAAAATATTATCAATTGCTCTGCCTTTTCCATCCATACTGATTTGCACTTGTTCTTTTTCCATAAATGAAATGTAAATTTCAGACGTAAATTGACTCCCCTGATCCGTATTAAATATCTCTGGTTTTCCATTCAAATAGAACGCCTCTTTGATAATGCTTACACACCATTGTGCTTCCATCGTATTAGAAATTCCCCAGTTGACTATGTAGCGACTATATAAATCTATAATCGCAAATAAAAACATATATCCTCTCTTCATCGCTATGTAGGATATGTCTGCTCCATACACTTGCTTTGGTCTTTCTATTTTTAATCCTCTTAACAAGTATGGATATTTATAGCTTGTCTTGTCTGGCTTGCTAGTATAAGGATTTGGACCAATAGCCCTTATATCCATTAGCTTATAAAGCCTTGCTGTTCGTTTTTTATTAACATTGTAATCGTAGTGTTCGTTAATAAATTTTGTCATTCTAGGTACTCCGTAAAATGGAGTCGCTGTATATTGACGGTCTATTATTTTCATCAAATGAAGATTCATCATCAATTCTTCTTTGGGTTGATAATATAATTTACTGCGATGGATAGTGAGTAATTCACATTGTTTTCGTTGACTTAATTGACCATCTTTTTCAACCATTTTTATGCGTTCCTTGCGATCGATCAATACAGCTTTTTTTTAAGGAATTCGACTTCCATTTGTAGTTGCCCTATTTTAGAATATAGCTTCTCTTTTTCCGCTTCATGGTCAGTTTCTTTTTCTTTGGGATGTTCACTATCTAATGTAAAAGATGCCTTTGCTAGGAAATCTTTTTTCCAATTGGTTATTTGAGTAGACTGTAATTCATACTTTTGGCTTAGCTCTTTTAATGTTGAGCGTTCTTTGAGTGCTTCCAATATTACTTGAAGTTTAAACTCTTTTGTGAATTTTCTCCTTTGCTTTTTCATCCGTAAGTTGTTTGTTAAAATTAAAAATTTTAATATTAACTACTGGATCTAATTTTGGGGGTAAGTATACTACCCCGCAGCAAGCTGACGGGGAATCGCGAGTTCTTTAAACTTAGAACAAACTGAGTTGCTCGTTTCGTAATATTGTTTTATAATCTGATCCTTGATTCTGTACATATTTTTTTATCATTTTTGCATCACCATATTGACCAACTGTATTAACATAATAGCCACTTGTACTTGACCCGACAAAAATAAAAAAGGCTTATATGTAGGTCAAACAATAAATTATTCCTACCATAAGCCTCGTGAAATATAGTAGGACAAAATTACTCGAAATCTTTGATATAGGGCTTCGAGTGGGCAAAATAAATCTAGCAAGGAAAAAATTCATGCTCAACTTTGCCATCGGAATAATATTATCAAGAAACGTACATGCTTCGGAAGTAGTGATTCACTTTGACCCCGAAGTAGAGTTAGGCTCTCACATTAGAAAGGCAGAACGATTTTTTAATGAATACCAGTTGGATTATGTCCAACTTGCTGTTTTGTTACTTTGTTTTTTACCGCCTGGACGGATTCATATTTCAATTGATCGGACGAATTGGAAATTTGGCAAACAAAATATTAATTTCTTGACGGTCACGGCATTTAGCAGAGGAGTTGGAATACCTTTACTATTTGAATTACTTGATAAAAAGGGCAATTCTAATACTGGTGAACGCAAATTATTACTCAACAGATTGTTACGTATTTTACCTACAAAACAAATTTCGGGATTTACAGCTGATCGTGAATTTGTTGGAAGAGAATGGTATAACTTCCTCATTACCAATAAGATAAATTTTTATATCCGTATCAAGAGTAACACCCGTATCGAATATCATGGCGTTAGTTTTCATGCCGAAAAATTTGCCATAGGTACTCAGAAACGATTTTATGAAAATATTCGCATCCATGGTTTTAGATTAAAATTAGCCGCAAAAATTATTGGGCATCAAGAAAATACAGAAGATAAATATTTGCTTATTTTAACGAATAGCGATGTAAAAAAAGCCATTAATATTTACCGAAACCGATGGTCTATAGAAGTCTTTTTTCAAAGCGTCAAGAAGCGAGGATTCAATTTAGAAAATACACATTTGACGAATTTAGAAAGACTAAAAAAGTTATTTGCAATCGTCTGTTTAGCATTTGCTTGTTGCCTAAAAGCAGGTATTTGGAAACATCGAAATGGAAAACCGATGAAGAAAAAAAGTAACGGTTACAAGCCCAATAGTTATTTTAGATACGGATTAGATGAGCTGCGAAAGGCTTTTTTGCACCCTCATCAAATGGAGCATCGACTCCAAGAAATTTTTAAACATATACTCGATGAACTTCATGAAAATTTCAATATGTGGTCAACTTTGAATTTCATATTGAAACTTTAAAAATTTGTCGGGTCAAGTAAGCCACTTGTCCAAAACTTACCACCCCAAAGTTTCTTTTTAACTTCTGGGTGTTTGTTAAATATTTGAATCGCAGTAATACTTTTTATCGTTTGAACTATCTTTTTAGGAGAATACGTAGGAACACTTTGAACAAAAAAATGAACATGATCTTTATCCGCTCCAACTTCAACAAAGTGGATTTCATATCTTTGAATAATGCCTTCGCATGTTTCTTTCAAGGTAGTTTCAACTTGTTCACTAAATACTTTCCTCCGATATTTCGCAGGACACACAATATGATACAAAAGCAAGCTTTTGTTATGACTCTTTTTTATATGAAGTTCATCCATATTGCAAAAATAACATTCATTTCTTTGCACCCGATGCAAGCATCGGAGAATTCTTTAGATTAAACTATCATAACCTAAATGAACAAATAATTCATTGGTATAAATTTTTAATCATTGTAAATCGCTAACATTTTATCAACATATAAATCATTGTTATAAATTGATGAGGCTTTAGATGAATTCAATTTAGATGCTTCGAGGAAATCCAAATTAATTAAAAAATTATTGATCTGATTAATATTTTTTTCGTCAAAAAAATCTTCAATAATCATCGCTTCCATACCTTCCAACATTTCCGGTATCCCTCCTACTTTTGAAGCAATAACAATTCTACCTCCTACCAATGCTTCAATAATAGATAAAGGCATATCTTCTGTTTTTGAACAAAGAAGAAAAACATCAATTTCTTTATAAAAAACATACATATTCGATACAAACCCCAAGAATTCTACATTATCCTCAATTTTATAATCTGAAACAATTTTCCTCAAATTATTCATTTCTGGTCCATCTCCAGCTATTTTAAACTTAACATTAAGCCCATTTTCATTTAGTCTTTTAACTAAAAATATTCCTGCTTCTATATTTTTTAATTTAATAAGTCGAGAGGCAGTCCCAAAAATGATTGGCTCTCCTTTTTCTTTTTCTTTGACAATACTACCTTCATATTTTTTTACATTAACAGAATTGTAAAGTAATTTTATTTTTGCTTCATCATATTGTTCTCTTTCAAGTCTTAATTCTTTACTTACGGAGGAAACTACTATGACTTTATCTACCCATCGTTGAGTTATTCTATCCAATAAAATATCTTTTGTTCTCATCCATCCTCCTAAACCATGAATATGATTAATAACAATTGATGATGGAGAAAAGATTTTTAAAAATCTAGAAATAAGATTAGCATTATACATATGCGAATGTATAATGTCTGGTCTGAAATCTCTAACTATACTCAGTAAACGAATTAATTTCCTATACTGTAGCTTGTTTTCTATCCCTAATACTTTAATCTGAATATGACCTTCCAATTCATTGATTAAAGCAGCCTTTTTTACAAAAACTACAATTAGTACTTCAAATTCAGTCGCATCTAGATGATTGACAGTTCTAATTAATTGTTTCTCTGCACCTCCTAGGCTTAAGGTGGGTATAACGTATAATACTTTTCTTTTCATAAATTAATTATCAATTATGACTGCTCTAATTTTACCTCGTTTACTTCTTGTTAAGGATTCTACTTTTGAAAATTTCATCTTATATTCTTCTCCAATAGATTGACATAATTTTTGCCTGAATGCTTTAAATTCATTTAACTCAATTTCATCATAACTTGTATAAAATACTTTTGCTGTCATCTCTTTATTAGATAGTACTAATTGTGATTCTAAAATTTGCTTTGGTAAATACTTCAGTACAAGAGAAAAACGCGAAAAATATCTTCCTCCTTTTGTTTGAAAAATATCTTCATCTCTTCCTATTATTTCTTTTATTATTGTTCCCCCTGTTTTACATGAACAATCTTGATCTTTATCAATAATGCACATGTCTCCAATATCATATCTTATTAATGGTGTAAAGTGACTTGTAAAACTTGTAACTATCATTCTACCTGCGGTCCCTGATGGGACTTGATTTCCTAAGTCATCTAAAACTTCCAAATAACTAATCAAATTAGAGTTATGATATTTGCCTTCTGAGCATGTATAAATATAAGATGATTGTTCACTTGAGCCGTAAAAATCAAATATTTTACAACCAAATACTGTTTCTATTTTTTCTTTTTGATATAAATGAAGTTTCTCTGCTGTGGTGATTACATATTTCACACTATTTACCTTTAAATTATTTTGCTCTAATAGAGTTGATAAAATATAAAGTACAGAGGGATATCCTTCCAATATTTCTAAATTATTACTTATTATTACTTGGTAATATTTATTAATATTCTTTCTTGATAATTGAAAAATAGAAAAAACAAAGTGATTATTTAGCCAATCTCTTCTATACACTAATTTTTCATCTGCCAAATCTGCTCCAGGAAATCGCCCATATGGTCTTGTCAAATCAATTCCAAAAGCTATTAATGATTTTAAAACGATCAAATACCTAGATTGTAAATCAGAAACTTTAATATATCCATTCATTGGAGCTCCTGTACTTCCACTTGTTTTGAAAGTTGTAGAGTTAAACTTGTTAATTTCTTGGGAGTAAAAATCTTTAGTATTTTCTCTTAGCACTTGTTTATCTAGGATTGGGAAATTCGAAAAATCCTCCAAGGATTTTATAGATTGAAATTTTTCATTGTAATAAAGTGTATTTTCCCTAGAATATTCTATGAATTTATTAATCCTTTCTAATACTTTATCATCATTGAATTTTAGTAGCTCTTCTGCTTTTAAATTTTGTTGAACTTTTTTGAGAGGTCTAATAATGGGAATTGCATTATATTTTTTATAATAAACAAAAATATTTTTAACAGTTACCATTAAATGTTGTAAAAAATAAGGAGAGATTTTATATAACTTATTTAGCACTTTTAACTTTTTTTACAATATCAAATAACCAATTTATTACGATGCTTCCTTCTCCTCTAATTAGTTGAAAGCGAAAAAATATTAGGTTTAATAGTAAATTCCATTTTTTTGATTTGAAGTCATGATAACCACTTAATCGAGAGATATTTTTCAGCCCACTATTATAAGCATTTAATAATTTTCCTTTTGATACTAATTTATACCCATATTGAAATGCCAAATCATTTATCTCTTTTGTATTTCCTCCTCCTGGATATACCAAATAGTCCACAGGTCTTTTAGTAACGTCAGTAAGAAATTCTCTTGTTCTAAATAGTTCCATTTTGATACGTTCTTCAAATTCTGTTTTAGTCTCAAACCTTCCCAGTTTATTTTTAGCCAAATAAGAACGTCTTAACTCCTCTATTTTTAAAAGGTTCTCTTGCTTCGATAATTTTGAATTATAAGATTGAATTACTTCTTGAATAAATATTGGATTAGGTATAAAACGAGATTTATTCGCTAGCGATTTTTCATACTTAAAGACTGGATACCCAATCTGAACATTTTTCATTTCATTTTTTAACCAGTAAGGTTTATTATCTGGATTAGCGTTCCAAGCTAAATGTGGCATTATTTGACTCCCATCAAAAACATCCATCAATTCATCACTTGATGGATACCATGTATGTGTATATCCATGAGCCTGAAAGTCAACTAAACCACTTTCCACCATCAGCTTTATTTCGTCTTTTGACAAATATCCCCACCAATCTGCCTCATTTTCAGTTGTAGTTTCTTTCAAAAATTTACGTACTCCTTGTTCTTCAATAAATTCTGGAGTGATTACAACAGAATATTTTATTCCATACTTCTTCATTATTGGATGAACTACTGTCCAATTATCTAAAAACCCATCATCGAAATGTATCATCACCGTTTTATTAGGTAACTGCTTAATTCCTTGAAGGTGATCTTCTAACTCTTTCCAGTTACATGTATAATATCCATTAGCATGTAAAAACTGCATTTGCCTTTTAAAAATATCAATCGAACAAGATAAAAAACTCCATGGCCTCTCGCTAGAGTGATCAGCTATTGAATGATAGTAAATAATTGGAATTTTAGAACTCATTTATTTTGATTATTATTTGAACGGTAGGGTTTTCCTTTTAGTAAAATATCTCCATTTTTCATGCTAGTTTTATTCTGTCGATTCCTCTTTATTTGATTTTTTTCGATTTTGTAGGTTTTAATATTTTCAATTTTCACGACCTCTTTCAACATTCGTGAAGAAGTTTCTTTCGTTTCACTAAATTCATTTTTTGAAAGAATTAGTTTATCTCCATCTTTGATATAAATAGCTCTTTTTTCAAAACCTGAAAATTTATTCTCTTTAATATTACTTCTACATTTTTGATTAAAAAGGCTAATAATATTTCCATCTGTTCCTTCAAAACTATTCTTGTTAGCAAGAAAATTCTCACCATAAAAAGAAATCAAATCACCTTCATTATTTTTAAAAGAATTGGAGACTAGTTCTAGATTTCTTGTTGGTCCATTACTGTAGACTAAAATTTTGTGTTTGTTATTTTCAAAGTAACTATTTAATAATTTTAAAGTGACTATATCCGATGGAATATGTTGAGTATTTCTTACTAAGTTATTTTTATCAATAGAAGATTTGTTATTAATGAAATGACAAGAATCAATGGTAACATCATTAAAACTGTTATAAACCGCAATTTCATTTTTTGTGAACCAACAATTTTTTATTAACACCTCTTTACTTCCTAGTCCCTTTGAGGAAAGTTGAATTCCATATTTCAATCCTTGAAATCTACAATCTGAAATTTCAATATTATTATTAGGGTGTTTATTCCAATTATTCTCTTCTATATTCAAACCTCCTCCAGTTGAACTTGCCAATCCATTACTAATGTTGGTATTTGTAATTTTTATATTTTTCCCATTAATTATGGAGATTCCACTTCTCCAATAATTACTTATTTGACAGCTATCTATTTGTCCGTCAGAAGGGAAGATATCAGTTTGTTGAATCGTAATTGCGTCTTGAATTGCCGAAGTAAATTGAACATTCCTTATCAAAAAATCTTTTACCCCGAGTAGCCTAAGAGAATGAGCAGGCACTTGATTATTTATTATTTGCCTATTTTCAATATTCGCATCAAGGTTTAGATTTTTTATTTCAAAAGAAGCACAATCTCTTATAATAAAAATACCTCCCCCTTTCTTTGGCAAATTATTAACAACCTTAATTGTCGTTCCTTCCGAACCAATTATTTTAAAATTTGACCTCCGAGAAATAGTTAATGGGGTTTTTATAAAATATACTCCAGATTCAATATAGATAGTAGTATTCTGATTAATCCGATCCAGATACTTTTGAATATTAGTAGTATTTGCTGGAATAGTTATCACATTTTCATTTGACGATTGTAGATGCTTTTTCGAGCGTTGGCAGGAAAAAAAAGATATCCCTATCAATAGAAAATGAAACCAATTGGGATGCAACAGATTTTTAATTAATGGTATCAAAAAATAATTTTTCGAATTTTGAAAGAATAATATTGGATGAATATCTAGACCTAGCTACTGTCTTAATTCTTAGCGGATCATAATCAGATACTGAAAAACTATCTATTGCCTTAGTTAATTCTAAAATATTATTCGGAGAAAGAAGTTGTCCATTTACTCCATTTTCAATAATTTCAGATATACCGCCTGGGCATTGAAAAGCGAGTACAGGTTTTCCTAAAGCATTTGCTTCCAATACTACGTTTGGAAATCCTTCATATGCAGAAGTGAGAATTAGAACATCTGAAGTATTTAGATATTGATAAGGATTATTTACTCTCCCCAAAAAGGTTACCTGTTTTTCAATTTTCAGATTCTTCGCTAAATTTTCAAGGTTTACTTTTTCACTCCCATCTCCTAAAATTTTAACTTCCCAATCTTTTCTATCGCAATTTCCTAAAGCCTTTAACAATAAATCATATTGCTTATGTTTTTCAAGACTACCCACTACTATTAGTCTTAATTTGTCATTTCGTATTGATTGATCTTTAGTAATAGACTTTATGTTTTTATCAATGGAATCAACATCAACAGGGTTATTAATTACGATTAATTTTTCAGGGACAATCTTAAAATTCTTAATTAGATCCATCTTCATGTAATTACATTGACAGACAATAGCATCTAGTTTATTATAAGACCATTTATACAATTGATTAACTAACCTTTGATTAACTCCTATATTTTTATTGTGAATGCTTGGTATACTTGACTCTCGAACAATAAATTTTCTTTTATTAGACGAAAAAATACTTATAAATCCAACTAACAAATTAAGATGACTGAGTGAACTAAAAACCAAATCAGGTTGGTAATTATGTATATAACGAATTAATTTAAGCGGAGAGTTCTTTACACTTTTTGTATTTAATGAATCCAAGATACTAGGATCATCTAGCAATTCAATATAGTTCCCTCTTCTTTCTAATAATAACAATCTTAATTCGAATCGATTTTTATCAAGGTGATTACAAATATTTAAGGTTACACGCTCTGCACCTCCTTTTGATAAAGCAGGCATGATGATTAAAATCTTTTTTTTCAAATCTACCTCTTTCATACTCCAACATATCTCCTTGTGGAATGTTTTTTAGACTCAATCATGGGAAAAGTTAACAAACTTGCAAGGTAAGTGTATATTAATAGGTTGGGTTTTAAATTATAGGTAACAACTCCATAATCCAATAAAAGCAAGAATGATATTACGAATACAATATCGGTTTGCTTAGTTCTCCACGCGCAGTAGACAATAAAAAATATACCAAAATAGAATAAAAAAAATCCTATAAGACCAACTCCAAAGATTAATTCAATATAGTTATTATGGGAATAATGTTTAGAAGGTTCTAGTACTACAAATGTTCCTAAGCCGTACCCTTGAATAGGCTTTTCTTGAATTTTTCGAAGTCCAAAATCAATAAATTTATTTCTATCTTTAATTGACCCATCCACTTCTTTTCCTGCTGCAATTTCCTGCAGAGTTAATAGTCGTTCAATATTTCGGGTCATTGCATCACTTGAAAAGTATTTTCCAAAGTCGACATAGGAAAAAAGGAGAAAGCCACCTATAATGCAAATAATTAAATTTTTGGGGTTAAGTATATTTTTGAGTTGACTAGAGAAAAAATATAACATAAATAGTATTATCCCAAGTATTGTCTTTCTTGACCCCGTTAACAATGCAAAATATATCCCAAATACAGCGAAAATTAAAATAAATATTTTTGAGGATACAATACCTCTTCTATAGGAAACTAATAATAGAAATATAGAAAAAAAAATATACAATCCCATTTCGTTTGAATTTCCTGCTGTTCCTTCAAAACGCCAATTATCATTACTTTGAACATTCAACTCAATTAACCCAAAACCATATAAGTAGTTCAAAATTAATGCAACTGTAAAACCAGCAATAAAATAAAATTGCAAATTATATTTTCTGAGTAAAAAAAATATCATAAAATTATTAATACTCATTTGAAATATACTATACCATATCTCATAGGAATAACTTGGACTATAACTCCAAAGTACAGATAGTAAAGAAAATACAACAAAAAGAAAATAACTATTGGTAAAAGTGTGTGAGTAGAACTTTATCTCATTTTTACTAAAAACAAATATATCAATTAGTACTAATCCGAATAGAAAAATATTAACTGCATTTGCAATATAAGTATTATGGGGATTGGAATATATAATTAAGGCACATATATATATCCCAAGTACAACTCCTAAAATCAACCTTTTAATAGTTGCTAATCCTTCCCATTTCTTAATAATTGAAATCAAATTATATCAATGATT
Source organism: Caprella mutica (assembly GCA_947561585.1). NCBI lineage: Eukaryota > Metazoa > Arthropoda > Malacostraca > Amphipoda > Caprellidae > Caprella > Caprella mutica. Next base: position 14,682 of record CANNZV010001651.1, read on the forward strand.
TAATATATAAAAATTTCCCTGAAGGAGTTTTTTCAATCATTTCTTTAGAAACTATAGTTACATCAAGCTGGCCCTTTGAAACTTTTACGATCTGCTGTTTTATTGCTATCGAAATTTTTTCATTGTTACCTCTATCTTGCCATACTATATTTATAATAATTGAATCAATAGAATTTTGCACTATTTGAAATTTATCTATACTGCCATCATTCAATTCTACACCTATCGTGTGTATAAAAAATTCAGGTAACAAAATCGTATTATCTCTTAATTTTACAATTTCAGTTGACCGCCCCACTATTTTAGAGAGAAGAGGATAAGTAATTTTAAGTTTTTTTTGCTCGTCTTTATTTGCCCATTCACCCATATCTCCTACTTGATACCTAACTAGCGGCATAGCAAAGTTATGATAAGAGGTAACAATTATATTCCCCATCTTAGCAGGAGGACATACTTGAAAATTGTCATCAAGAATCTCTACATGATTATGTTCTGCTAACACATTTAAGCCAGCTCCAGAAATACTTTCTGATGCAATACTCCCCAATTCTCGAGTTCCATAATGATTATAAATCCCACATCCAAAAGCTTCCTCTATTGTTTCTCGCATAAACCCGTAAAGCGTACCCGCTCCACTATGTATTGCCCTTGGGGAGTTAATTTTAATATTTTGTTCAAGAGCATATTTAGCGATTAAATAAATTGATTGAGCATATGCTCTTATTAACTTCGGCTTGAATTGATTAATTTTTTTGAGATGCGATTCTATTATTTCAGGTGTCAATAAGAATGTATTAAGAGTTTGTCTATTGTATAACAAATCTCTTAATTCTCCCTTAAAGTTCTTTTTATCTTTAAAGGTATCTTTATAAGATCCCCATAGTAAGATTTCTTTTTCTCCATTTTCATAACCTCTCCATGATTTGACCTGATCAAATGCTGCCTCATTATAGATATGAAATGTATTGCTTTGAATTATTTTAAATGGCTTCCCTGATGAGCCACCGGTACTATTGGTATAATATGTTCCTTGCTTTAAGTCCTTCGAAATAAATAAATCTCGATTATCATTAATAATATTCTTATTTATTATAGGCAAGTGAGAAAGAACACCAAAAGGATCTCTATTTATATTTTCATCAGTAATCCCAGTTTTTTTTAACTTTTCGATGTAAAAGGGAATGTTATACTTTAAATGAAGAAGTAAACTAATTAATTTATCACGACCACTTGCTCTCCATAACTCTTCTTCATAAGCATTTGACTCAAATTCTGCAAAATACTTACGTTTCTCTTTATTTCTATCAATTAATTTTTTTGCTATAAATCTTTGTAAACTCAAAATACAAGTCTATTTAAATAATTTCTCTTTTAATTTTTTAGCAACTGTAGTTAGACTAGGGTTTTCAATTAATCTTCTAACTCGTAGTTTCTTCCTCTTTTTAGCAATATATTTTTGCCAGTCATTCTCTACTTCCAACTTTGGAATATTACAAATTTTGCTCCTTTCTATTCTATTTCCTTTCTGGATTGTACAATAGTGAGATACTTCTAATTGATCAGTTAATTCAACTACTAGAGATCTCCTATTCCAAGAGTTTTGCTTTTTTATATATTGAGTTTTAAATTGGGTTCCATCAAAATTAGCAGGAGTATCTATATCAGGAAAGATGAAGTTTCCTAATCCATAATAGATATGTTTTGTTTTATAAACTTCCATACTTTGTATCCTATGAGCATGATGACCAAGAATTAAATCTGCACCATTGTCAATTAATTGTCGAGCAAGTCTAATATCTGTTGGCTTAGGCAAGGGAATCTCTTCCTCTCCCCAATGAAGTTGAACTATCAAATAATCAACCTGTTTTTTGGCTTCTTGAATTTGACTTGAAATCGTATTTGATATGGCTTGAATATTTCCTTTTGCTGGATCTATGGAAAAAATGGCATGAGTTGAAGGGCAACAAAATCCTATTAATCCAATTCTGGATTCACCTAATTTAGTTTTAAACAAATTTTTATAAGGAGGAATACCTCCTCCAAAATATGGAATTTTTAATCTATCTAAAATATCAATGGTATTCTCAAAAGCAGTTTGTCCATAATCAAATATATGATTATTTGCTATACAAACTGCTTTTGGATATTTATCAAAAGTTTCAAGGATATAAGATTTTTCGGCTTTGAGATTTACTTTCCCATTAATAGGTGTATTGCTTTGGGTAATGGGATATTCCAAATTAAAAACAAATTGACCTAAATCTAAAGTGATCGTATAAGCCTTATCTAAAAAAACATCCCCCAAAAAAGAAATTTTCATTTTTATCTCTTTTCTATTGTAGCAATTAAATATTCTGTCTGTGCTTTCCTTGTATATTTTTGAATCGCTTCTTCATTAAGTTTTAATCCTAATGATCTATCTCCTTTTTTCCAAGCCGTTAAAGCCATCTCTAAAAAATCAGCGATCTCTTTTGCATCGTTAGATAGAAAACCCGCACCATATTCATCAAGTACATCCTTTATAGCACCTGTCTCATAAGTCATTGCCAAAATAGGACGATTTACACCGATATATTCAAAGATTTTACCTGTTAAAGTTCCTTTTGCTTTAGGATCATTCCAAGCTAATAATAGGAGTAAACTTGTATTAAATTGAATTTTATTAATTTCTTCTTTGGTAACTAATCCTTTTAGATGAACAAATTCATCAACACTAAATTCATCAATTAGACTTCCTAAAACTTTTTCTTGTCGACTACCATAAAAATGAACTTCCAATAAATCTAAATTTTGCACATTCCTTTCACGAAGCAAACCAATAGCATTAAAAAGTGCACTTGGATCTCTTTTTCCTTTATAAATTGATCCTGTATGTACTATGGTAAACTTATCTTCGAAATTTCTATCTAATGATTTATAATCATCGGGGTCATAACCATTGTATATAGTAATTGCATCTTTATTATGGAATTTTTTAAATTCTTCTGCTAATGGATTACTAACTGTTACAATTTTCTCTGCTCCTCTTAGTATCTTTTTTTCTATTCTTTCCTCTATCCATTGATGTATTATATTTTTAGGATGGTAATGATTTTGTGTCCAAGGATCACGAAATTCAGCATACCATGGTATTCCAGTTTTTTGAGCTACTCTGCTAGCAATAATTGCTGATGCTGGTGGGCTGGAAGATGAATATATTGCAGTAATTGGATATTTCTTAATTATTTCTAAAGCTTTCCTTTCAGCAGGCTTCCTCCAAAACCTTCTTCTTATCTCGGGTAATCTAGTTGAACCAAAAGGAATTAATATCCTTAATAATTTACCAATAAATACAAGTCCTCTATTATTATTCTTCAAAAAGAAATTTACTAACCTATAAGGGTCATTCCATTTTACATAATGGACATTTTCTTGGGGTATCTCTAAAGGTGCTTTCTTCTCAGGACTTCCATGATCTGCGCTTATGACATGAGGTACATATCCCAAATCAAGTAGGCACTTTGTCATCTTGGAGACTCTAAATGCACCAATAAAATTTAATGGAGGATATGCAAAAGATATTATTAGAATATTTCTATTTTTTTCCAATTTAATTTTCTCTTTATTTCCCTAAAATCTTTTTAATAAATACTATTGCCTTATCTACTTTAAGGTTCAATGAATTATCCGAAGGGTATTCATTATGATCTCCTGGTCCTTGACTTAGAATATTTTTGAACTCCTCCATTGTAAAGTTTAATTTCTTCACTACATATTCTACATCCAATTCCTCCTCTGTACTATTCTTATATAAAGGTTCTTCCATTTCATTCAAGGCATCCTCTCTTGTGATTTGTTCCGAAAGAACTAAACTAGCTAAATGTGCTTTCTTTTTAACAAACCCAAACATTTTTGGCAAAAAGTAATTCTGATGAAACTTAGTAAACCTTGACTCACTATGTTTGTCTCCATAATCTTTAAAACCCAATTCTTCTTTTAATATTTTTAAGGCTTTTCGTTTATCATAATCTATGAAATTTAAAGGTGCAAATCTTTTCATTCCATAATAGTAAGGATATAGAACCCTGTATTTCCATACGCTAATCAAAGGAAAACCTTTTAATTTAGAACCTCCATTTCTATAGTGAATTGACTCAACGTGCTTCTTATCTAATGCAAGAAAACCTCTCCATGCAGGAGGTAATACTCCCTCTGATGAGATATTATATCCTGTTAAGACATATTTAATATTATTTTTTATTGCATATTTATATAACGCTGCAAAAAATGCGTGATCCTGTGGAATGTCTTGATTGACAACTCTTGATTTGAGGAAAGAGCGTTGCAAATCTCTCATTATATTCCAGTCAATGACATCTGTAAACAAATCAAAGTTTAATTTTTTACAAATCTGTTCAATATTTTGAACAGCAAGTTCACTATTCCACCCAGCATCAACATGAACGCATAATGGTCTCAACCCCCATTCACTACATAAATATGCAAGGTAGGAACTATCAACTCCTCCACTCAAACCAATAATACAATCATATTCCTTTCCCCGACCATACTCTTTTAATTTACCTAACATTTCTTGCAATTTGGCTTCTCCTTGCGATCCTTTAAACCAGTTTGGTTTTATTTGTTCTTCATACTTTCGACAATGGCTACATATCCCATTATCATCAAATGTTATATTTGGATCAGTTTTATCCATTATACATTTTGTACACATTCTGTATTCTTTATGCATATATAATTTTATTTATTTCTTCAATTGTTGGATATGTGATTAAAACTGCTTTATGTTTTCCATGAAATACAAACATACTTCCTGCTGCTGCTGCAGAAGCCCCATTTTGAAAAGCTTGCTCAAGGTGATCTATTGTTCCTGCTCCACCTAGTGAAATAATAGGAACTGAAACCTCCAATGCTACTTTTCTAATTAAATCTTTATCATAACCGTTCATTGTCCCGTCCTTATCAATATTATTAATAACGATTTCTCCTGCACCTCGCTGTTCCAATTCTTTTGCAAAAGAGATAACATCTTTTCCAATTGACTTGGTACCATTCAAAGTATAAGCTTGATAGCCCTTAAGAAATGTTTTTTTAACATCAATGCACACAACAGTACTACTACTTCCTATTGTATTTGCAATTTCAGTAATCAATGATGGGTTGGCAAAAGTTGCATTATTCAAAACAATTTTCTCAACACCCTGGTCAATAATACTTTTTACCTGATCTAAATTACTAATACCTCCACCATAAGCTAAAGGCATAAATGCTTCACTAGCCATCTCCTCTATAAAAGAAAGGTTTGGAGATTTTTTGTTAGCCGAAGCATCAATATCTATAATAATAATTTCATCTACTTCCTTCTCATTAAAAATTTTTACAGCATTTATAGGATCACCTATGTAACGATGTTTTTTGAATTTAATGCTCTTATATAAAAGTCCTTTGTGGATTAATAAAACAGGTATTACACGCCTAGTCTGCATAATTAAATGTTTGCAAAATTTTCTAATAATTTCATTCCGTATTTATGACTCTTTTCAGGATGAAATTGTACTCCAAAAATATTTTCTTTATTAACAGCAGATGTGAATGAAAATCCATAGGAAGTTGTACCTATACTAACATCTTGATCTGTAGGAACAGAATAATACGAATGAACAAAATAGAATTTAGGATTTTCGATATCTTTAAATAAACCCTTCGTTTTATCTGCGAATACTTGATTCCATCCCATATGCGGAACTTTTAAACGATTAGACTCATTACCAAAATCAAATTTAAGAACCTTACCTTTTATCCATCCTAATCCTTCTACTTCACCTTCTTCGCTTGATTCAAAAAGCATTTGATGCCCCACACAAATTCCTAAAATTGGTTTTTTCTTTTCAAAAACTAACTCATCAAGAATTGGATAAAAATTAGCCTTTTTTAATTCCTTTACGCAGTGATCAAAGCTACCTACACCTGGTAGGATTAATCTATCTGTTTTTCTAATTTCATCAATATTTGAGGTGATAATTGAAGCTATTCCCAATCGCTTCAGCATATTAAAAATAGACTTGATATTCCCTACATTATAATTTATTATGGCTATCATTTATTAAACGTTTAAATTATTTTCTCTAAATTTTTCAAATTTATGATTTGGAATATAACCATTATACTCTTTTTTACTCTTATTTCGGACACAGAGCTTTGGATCTATTTCTTTCAATTTTCTGGCAGGGTTCCCACCAATCACACAGTAACCTTCCTCAAAAGATTTGGTCACAATTGATCCTGCTCCAACAATTGTGAAATCTCCAAGTCGAACGCCAGGAAGAATTACCGATCCCATTCCAATCCATCCATATTCACCTATGTAAACTTCTGAAGCCTTATGTTTACTATTATCATGCACATCATGATTTGCACTAATTATTCCAACGTTGGGACCTATTTGAGTATAATCACCTATATGTATTTTTCCAATGGCTTGAATATAATTACCTGGTGAGTATCCTGGACAAGTTTCAATTCCACAATATATATTTCTCCAATTTCCTGAAACGATACTAGTCTTATGAACAGGCCAATAAGGTCCGTAATTTCTTCTAAATAAAACTTGGTTTATCCAATATCGATGAGTAATAGGTGTTTGTGTCCCTATGGTATTTCGAATGAAATGAAAGTATGGGATCCTTGCTATTACTTTGTAAAAGAATAAAACGGGTAATTGATATAAAAGATTAGTAATCTTGGAAAGCATAAGCTTAATCTATTTTGGTCAATAATTTCTTTTCAACTTATTCAATATCTTAACTATCAATGGTCTATAAACTGCAATGTAATCAACATTAAAAAAATTTGAAGTTCCAAGTAAAATTATCCCATAAAATACTCCTTGGAGTATTATAGATATAAAATCATTAATAAATGGAAAGAAGTTAAGTATAATAGCTTTTAGTATTCCTAATACGATTATGCAGTGAATAATTATTATCAAAAAAAATTTAATAGGCAACATTTCTGTTAATGTTAATTTTAACAACCTTGATGAATATATCATAGCTACTAAAACCATTAATATGGTTATAAAGATAGATAAAAAGGCAATAGCAACTGGAGAGTCAAATAATAAAATAACTAAATACCCTGCCCCCCAAGCGAACCCCGCTGCTGCCATGTGAAGTCTTGAATAGAAAAGTGATTTCCCTAAAGAAAGTAAAAGAGGTGCAAAAATAATTATATTAAAAAAACTCAAGATCATATTGATTTGAAAATATATTCCAGATTGTTCGTAATCCGAAGAATATAGAAGTACCATGATTTCTTTTGCATTCAGTATAAAAAATACTGTAATCGGATAAATCATGATAGCAGACTTATGCATTGTACTCTTAAAGATGGATGAAATATTTTCTATATTACTGTCATCATCAGCTAACTTTGAAAATAGAGGCATCAACACCGTCGCTGCGGCTCCTGTAATCATTCCTACAAAGGGGATGTTTATGAATCCATTTGAATACTCTGCGAAAATTTCAGCACCAAAGTATCTACTTATATAAAATTGATCTGAGGCTTTTATAACAATTCCCCATATGCTGGCTGAAACTATTGGTAAGCTATATTTTAGTATTTCATTTAATTTTAAATTAGATTTTACCGAAGCAACTTTTTTAAAAGGAATTGATTTAAAATATAGAGCTGTGCCTAAACTAAATACAGAAGCAACGATCCATCCCAATACTGCTACTTCCAAAGTGTTCCTATAAAAGACCACAGGCAATACAATGCAAAATAACATTACTATTCTTGTCAAAGTATTATATATTGCTAGGTATTCTGTTTTTCTATATGAAGCAAAGATTCCTTCTAAACCTAAAGTGGGTAATAATAGTAATGGTACTATTGAGAATAACTTTAATCCATCAGTTAGATTCTCATTTACTAAAACTCTAGAAATAGTTGGGGCTAAAAAATATAGAAAAGCTGAAAAGAATATTCCTAAAATAAATAAGATTGAATTGATTTTATTAACTATTTCCTTCCCTTGAGATAGTTCATATTTTGGTAAATAATATGAAAACACTCGTGGAAGTCCAGCAGTAAAAACAATCAATAAAGAATTGTAAACATATAGTATTTGTTTGTAGGTTCCATATTCAGCTTTATCAAAATACCTTGAAAGAATAGCTGCACTTACAATTGATAGAGACAATGAACTTAAAGTTCCCATTGCAACCCAAAATGCTTGAATTGTATTATTGCTTTTTGTAACTGACATTAAGGTTTAGGAAACAGCAAACAATATTTTTCTTAATAATTCTATCATTTTTAAACTAGCTTTTCCATAACCATATAATGACTCATTAAAATCAATAGGCTTTACCTCCATATTAATAACAATCTGACTCAGATCCTCAAATACTAAAGCATTCCAATCACCATTCAACGTTTCCACCCATTCTGTTTCCATTCTTATAGTAACACATTTTTTCTTTAACCAATATGCTTCTTTCTGCATACCTCCACTATCTGTAATTAATGCTTCACTATGAAACAAATAAGATAGGTTATCGAAATAAGATTGGGGCTCAATAAATTTTATATTTGAATAATTAGACTCTAATAGACCAAATTCTTTCATCCTGTTTCTTGTTCTTGGATGAATAGAAAAAATAACTTTCTCTTTAAGTTGATTTAACGCAATTAATAATTCTGTGAGTCTAGCTTCTTCATCCACATTGTAAGGTCTGTGTAAAGTAGCATAGTAGTATGATCCTTGATTTGCTTTTTCTTTTACCCAGTTATTATGAATAGACATTAGGACTAAGTCCTTCATAATATCGCCCACTTCATGAATACCTACCGTCAATCCTTCCTTATTTAAATTATCTATAGCTATCGAACTAGGTACAAAAAGTAAGTCCGACACATGATCTGTCATAATTCGATTTACCTCTTCCGGCATCATTTTGTTATAACTACGTAATCCAGCTTCTACATGTACTAACTTTATATGTAGTTTTGTGGCTACTAATGCTCCCGCAAGTGTAGAATTAGTATCTCCATAGACTAAAACCATATCAGGTTTTTCTTTTAAAACTATTTCTTCAATCTCTATCATCATTTGCCCCGTTTGCTTTCCATGAGATCCTCCTCCTAATGATAAAGTGTAAGCAGGTTTTTGCATACCTAATTCATCAAAAAAGACTTGACTCATATTTTGGTCATAATGCTGACCAGTATGAATAGTTATTAATTCAAAATACTTTATAGCTTCTTTTTCAAAAGGAAAGTGCTTGATAAACTGAGGACGTGCGCCAATAATGGCAACAATCTTCTTCATATTAATATTGTCTTAGGGAATTGAATAGGCAAGTAAAATAAGTGGGTAGACAGAATTAATCCACAAATAAGTTCTTTGAAAAGTTTATAGAAAATTCGTCACCAAATTTTCGAATGATATTAAACACGGCTTGTTTAAGTAGCTTAGCTGACTCATAATCTTTGGGTCGCAACCATTCGTATTTGATTTTTCGCCATAAAGTTTCGATCAGATTTAAATGAGGAGAATACTTGGGTAAGAAAAATAAAAATAGTCCTTTTTCTTGCCATTGCTCCTGCATTTTTATAACGGTCTCCGCTTTATGCCAAGGAGCATTATCCATGACCAAAACCGTTGGTTTTTTTATTCTTTTTACAAAGTCATCTATGCATTCGATGATATATTGACTATCAATATTTTCTGAAGTAGCATAGATTTCCAATCTTCCTCTTCGATTCATTAAACCAAATAAATTAGCTACTCTAGTTTTTGAACTTCTAATTGTCCATTGTTCTCCTACAGGTTGCCATCCATAAGGAATGTAGGGTGTTAAGTTAAAACCAGTTTCATCTGTGAAAAATAAATCTATTTCCCTTTTGTCTTCAAGGGATAAAAGCTGAATTAGTTTTTCTTTTTTCTCCTCATATACTGCTGGATCTGGTTCCTTATTTAGTCGTTTGCGGAATCGCTTCCACTTGTATTTAAGTTTTTTAAAAAACGAATTAGTGTTTTCTTACAAAGGTCTATCGATAGCTCTTCTTTTAGCTGACTAACTACTGAATTTAAATTTTGATTCTCATTTTTTACTAACTCTTTTACCTTCTCTACTTGTTTTTTATCATTTTTATTCAGTTTAGGTTTTCGGCCTTGACCCGGATTATTCTTTAATCCTTCGATTCCTAATTTACGCCAATTTCTTAACCATATATATATCGTTTCTTCTGTTACTTTAAAACGAATGGATAAGTACTTAACATCATGTTTTTCATAATTTAAAAGAATGCATTCGCATCTATTACGGTATTGAAATTTTTTTCCATACTTATGCCCTTTTGTTAGAGCTTTTTTATCTGCTTCAGACAAATTTTCTATAAACTTTTTTTTACGACCCATTTTGCAAAATTAATCTATTTTTATGGGTTAATTTTGTCTATGCACTTAGTTTAATAAATTATTCAGCGAATACAGGTTTCTCTGTGACTGGAGCATTTCGAATTTGATGGACTAGTTCGATTGCTTTTCTAGCTTCTCCAATTCTAAAACCTCCCCCAGAAAGAACATCTTCATAACTTTTAGTGTGTAATTCTGTAAATCCTCCACTAAATTCAAACTCATCATTTCCAATAGTGATAGATCGATACGTTCGAGCTCCTGTAGCCCGAACATGCTCTGGAATATTATCATAATCGACACTTAAAACCCAATTGACTTTTGCTTTCTTCAATTTTAAATATCCTTGAGCGATACTTTTATCATGCTGATAAACTTTATTTTCTTCAACATCTCCAAAAATCCACATCAACATATCGTAAAAATGAACTCCAATATTAGTAGCAATTCCTCCTGATTTATTGACATCACCTTTCCAACTATGATGATACCATTTACCTCTTGAAGTATAGTATTGAAGATTCACATCATATACGGCATCTTCCGGACCATTATCAATTCTGTTTTTTAATTCAATCACACTTGAGTGTAATCTTAATTGTAAAATATTATAGACATTCCCAGAATACTCCTGAACAATTTCTTCTAACCCATCAATATTCCACGGATTTAGAACTATAGGTTTTTCGCAAATTACATCAGCGCCTATTCTTAGCCCAAATCGGATATGAGCATCATGAAGATAATTAGGAGAACAAATCGCCACATAATCAATAGGCGTTCCTTTTCTTTTTAATTTTTCCAAGTGCCGATCAAATCTTTCAAACTCAGTAAAGAAGTCTGCCTCTGGAAAATAGCTATCAATGATTCCTACAGAATCAAATGGGTCAAAGGCTGCTAATAGATTATTACCTGTATCTTTTATTGCCTTCATGTGTCGGGGAGCTATATATCCTGCTGCTCCGATTAAAGCAAAATTTTTCATTTCTTTGAAACTTGATTATTTTTTAAAAAATATTTTTCATTACTCTCAGGACAAATAGCTTCTCCCGAATCATTAAAATTAAGTCTGTGTCCATATTCACTCATCCAACCTATTTGCTTGGCTGGATTACCAACAAGTAAAGCAAAAGAGGGAACATTTTTTGTTACAACCGCACCGGCGCCAATGAAGGCATATTCTCCAATATCATGTCCACATATAATAGTTGCATTTGCACCTATAGATACTCCTTTCCCTACATGTGTTTTGGAATATTGTCCTCGTCTGTTAACAGCACTTCTAGGATTAGCGACATTTGTAAATACCATTGATGGCCCTAAAAATACATCATCATCACACGTTACTCCTGTGTAAATAGATACATTGTTTTGGACTTTTACATTATTCCCTATAATTACTTCAGGTGAGATGACCACATTTTGGCCAATGTTGCAATTTTTTCCAATTCGGCAATTAGGCATAATATGACTGAAATGCCATATTTTAGTCCCTTCTCCTATTTCACAACCCTCGTCAATAATAGCTGTTCCGTGGGCAAAAAAATTATTCTCTCTCAATTGAAAAATTTTAAAACAGTTTGAATAATGTGACTTTGAATTTTTTCTTTCATTTCTGTATGAATCGGAAGAGAAATAACTGATTGGCATAAGTTTTCAGTAGTCTCCAACTCAAAACCTTTTTCTACATATTTTTCAAATGCTTGTTGTTTATACAATGGAATCGGATAATAAACACCACTAGGAATACCATAATCTTTTAAATAGTCAAGTAATTCATCTCTTTTCTGGTTTTTTACTAAAAGAGTGTATTGATGAAATACATGTGAAGAATTATGTTGTCGAAATGGTATTTGTAATGCTTCAATAGATTTGAATGCCTTGTCATAAGCGACTGCCACTTTCTGCCGTGCATTAGAATAACTATTCAATCGTTTCAACTTAATATCTAAAATTACTGCTTGAATAGAATCTAACCTTGAATTACATCCAATAACAGAATGGTGATACCTCTTTTTTTGTCCATGGTTAGCAATCATTTTTATTTTTTCAGCAAGTAAATCATCATTAGTAAAAATCGCTCCACCATCACCGTAACATCCTAAGTTTTTTGATGGAAAAAAAGAAGTACATCCTATATTTCCTATTGTGCCTGTTTTTAAAATTTGTCCATTTGAAAAAAGATAATCAGCACCTATAGCTTGGGCATTATCTTCAATAACAAAAAGGTTATGTTTTTTTGCAAATTCCATAATAGGTTCCATATCTGAACTTTGTCCAAACAAATGAACAGGTACGATAACCTTAGTTTTAGAACTAACAGCATTCTCCAATAGTTCAACAGTAATATTAAAAGTGTTAGGGTCAACATCAACCATTACTGGTTTCAAATTTAAAAGGCCAATAACTTCTGCTGTAGCCACATAGGTAAACGCAGGAACGATCACTTCATCACCAGGTTGTAAATCAAGCGACATGAGTGCCACTTGCAATGCATCTGTACCATTCGCACATCCAATTACATGTTTAACTTTGAGGTATTCAGCCAAATTCGATTCGAAAGATTTCACACTAGGGCCTTTAATATATTGAGCAGAGGAAACTACTTTTAAAATTGCAGTATCCACTTCATCTTTCATGTTTTCATATTGACTGATTAAATCAACCATATGGATTTTTTCTTGTGCTTTAATATCCATTATATTATATTTTCCTTTAAATACCAATTCAAAGTTCGTTCTAAACCATTTTGAATATCAACTTTGGGTTCATATTGTAATAAGGTTCTAGCCTTTGAAATATCTGCTAAACTATGAGGAATATCACCTTCTCTATTTTTTCCATGGATTGCTTCAACCTCAGTTCCTGAAGCATCTTTAACATATTGCCATAGCTCATTCAATGAAGTTCTTTTTCCAAAAGCAATATTAAAAATTTGATTATTCGCTTCCTCATTTTTGGAAAAGAGAGCTTTTATATTTGCTTGTACTGCATTTTCAATAAAAGTAAAATCTCGACTGTAGGTACCATCTCCATTAATAGTTGGAGCAATATCTTTAAGAGCGGATTTGACAAATAATGGGATAACTGCTGCATAAGCTCCATTAGGATATTGTTTAGGGCCAAAAACATTAAAATACCTTAATCCAATAAATTTAAAATCGTAAATTTTTGAAAAAACAGTAGCGTAAAGTTCATTTACATATTTTGTAATAGCATAAGGAGAAAGTGGCTTCCCAATTATATGTTCAACCTTTGGTAAATTCTCGCTATCACCATATGTAGAAGAAGAAGCTGCAAAAACAACTTTATTAATATTATATTTGACAGCTGCATGAAAAATATTTAATGTTCCTCCTATATTTACATCATTCGATGAAATAGGATCTTTGATACTCCGTGGAACAGAACCAAGTGCAGCTTGATGAGCTATGAGATTCATATTTTTTGTCGCTTCCAAACAAGTTTCAAAATTTCTAATATCTCCCTCTAAAAGTTCAAATCGGTCATTAGCATGGAATTCTTCAAGATTTTTTCTAAATCCTGTTGAGAAGTTATCAAGCACTCTAACAAGTCCAACTCTTTCGTCTCTTAAAAGTGCAGCAACAAGATTAGAGCCAATAAATCCAGCACCACCAGTAACTAAAATATTTGTTTTTTCTACCAAAGTTTTATTCTTTTGATTGATCATAATCTAGCATCAACTATGCTTTTTTCAAAAAACCCCTTTACATCATAAAGTATTGAATTTGGTTCTTGAAGTGAATTTAATTCTAAATCTTTAAAGTCATTATGTGCGACTGTCAGTATAATTGCATGATATTTTTTATCAGGTAAATCATTCTCTACATCTATTCCATATTCATGATCGACTTCTTCTTTAGATGCCCATGGGTCATAAACATCAACATTTGTATTGTAAGTTAACAATTCATTATAAACATCAATTGCTTTGGTATTTCTGATGTCTGGACAATTTTCTTTAAAGGTTATTCCCAACATTAGAATATTAGAATCTTTGACCTTTATATCTTTTTTAACCATCAATTTTACAATTTCTCCAGCCACATATTTCCCCATAGTATCATTTAACCTTCGTCCTGCTAAAATAATCTCGGGATGGTAACCAACCTCCTGCGCTTTTTGTGCTAAATAATATGGATCAACTCCTATGCAATGTCCTCCCACTAGCCCTGGACGAAATGGTAAAAAATTCCATTTTGTTCCTGCTGCTTCGAGTACTTCATGTGTATCTATTCCAAGTAAATTGAATATTTTAGACAACTCATTAACAAATGCTATATTAATATCTCGTTGACTATTTTCAATCACTTTAGCAGCTTCAGCAACTTTTAAAGAACTTGCCTTAAATGTTCCAGCAGTAATTACTGACTTATAAATTTGATCTACAACTTCTGCTATCTCAGGTGTAGAGCCTGAGGTTACTTTCAATATCTTGGTAACTGTATGTTTTTTATCTCCAGGATTGATTCGTTCAGGGCTATAACCACAAAAAAAATCTTCATTGAATTTTAATCCTGAAACCTTTTCCAAAACTGGTACACATTCTTCTTCCGTTACTCCAGGATAAACTGTTGATTCATATATAACAATATCCCCTTTTTTCAAAACTGCACCAACAGTTTCGCTAGCCTTATATAATGGTGTCAAAATTGGACGGTGATGCTTGTCTGTTGGAGTTGGAACAGTTACAATAAAAATATCACAATCATTTAATGCTCTTCTATCTGTTGTGATCTGGAGTCCTACTTTATTTAATATAGAACCTGAACCTCCCATATTGATAACCGATTTTAATAATCCATTTTCTACTTCAAGTGTACTATCTTTTCCATCATTTAATTCATCCACTCTTGATTGGTTAATATCAAAACCTATCGTAGGATAAATCTTTCCAAATTCTACAGCAAGAGGAAGTCCTACATAACCTAGACCGATAATTGCAATTCTTTTATTTTTAATCAACTTTTTCATATGTCTCCTTTCTTTAAATAATAATTAATGAGATAAATAGATTTGTTACTTTTCTAAGTAATTGATAATCAATAATTAAAAAAAATGTACTTTTTTCTAAAATTCATAAAAACTGAATTTTCAACAAAACAATTACATAAATTCAAAAAGGATTTTATTTCTTTTAGCAAGCACTAATCTCTTAAATTATCCAATAAAATCAATACTTTTCACGACAATTAAAGAGTAACAAGTCTAATATTTTTTGCTAAAATTTTATAGCCTTAATATACTGTGTAAAAAGTTTTTTGGGGGACTAGATCCCCTTTGTGAATTTTCTAAAACCTAAGCTATTGCTGTCAAAAAAGCCAATAAACATAGGGCTTTTAAAATTCAACAATATTAAATAATTTAGTACACAGTGTACTTAATCTTCAGACATTGTTTCTTGATAAATTTTTCTACCAATAATAAAACTAACTGCTAAAAAGATTCCTAAGAACACTCCAATCATAATTTGTTTAACATATGTATTGAAGGATTTACTTCGTGATAAAGGAGCAATTGGAATGTCAATTACCTGAACAAATGGAGTTTTAGACTTCAAAGTAAAATCAGCAATTTCTTGATTTTCAAGCGCCTTGCCATAAGCCATTCCTAAAGCCTGTATTTCCCTATTCAAAACTAATTGTTCTGCTTCATCTTGCTTTAATGTTAAATTTTTATGTGTATCAAAGTATTTTAATAACCGATACTGAGAGTTATCTAAAACTTGTCGAATAGAGTCTACTTTCCGAGTCATTATTTTAAAAGTCTTTTGTTGTTTTTCGATTGTCTTATTTATATAGAATTTTTCTAATTTTGAGTAGATAACTTTAATAAATTCAATCGAAAGCTTTTCATTTGTAGTTTTTAATTCCATCGTCATTATTCCCGTATCTTCACTAAATCCACTCGTTAAAATACCAGCCTTGGTTTTATTTCCAACTATTTTTCTAAATAATTGTTTTAGAACATTATTAGATGTCCGATTAAAAGTTTTGAAATCACTATTCTTAAAGTAGAACCCTTTAATGGTCTCGTTTTCTCCTTCCTCCCAACTCTTATGATAATCATATTCATCAATCAAATGATTAGCATAAAAATCATTTTCACCTTGATATTCTACTTTTTCAAATAATGCTTGTTGAATAATATTTCTAGATTGCATCAAAGCTAATATCTTATCCAACTTATATTCTCCACCAGCCCCTCCTAATCCAAAAGATGCCGCTAATCCTCCTAATCCTCCAGTTCCTCCTCCATTTTCCTCATTAACCATAAAAGTTAGATTTGCAGGATAAGTAGTGGGTGTTTTGTAGGTTTTGTATAAAAAATAAATAACAAATGGTATTGTAACAACAATCACTATCTTCCAATTCTTAATTACTTCTCTATAATACTCTTGTATTTTAAGAATAAGCTCCTTTAACGTAATTTCATCTTCCTCAAGATAAGTCTTTTGTTTTTCCATTAATTTACTCTATCTATTAATAATATCAATGATAAAATAGCCGTCGCTTGAGCTACAGAATCCGCTAGAACGTTCCCCCAATCAACCTTTTTCCTACCTTTTTCTCCAGGTGCTTTAGGCGGGTCAGGTGGTTTTACTCCAACTCTTACAACAGATCCTTTCTTTACTTTAGGTGTTACCTTAAAAAATAAAAAATTCTTTGTTCGTTTAATCTCGCCATTAGGATGCTCAACTGTAATTAATTTTTTTCTTCCTTTTTTCCCAATACCTGCAGCATATTCATCTACATACCATTTAGCCCGCTTACCAGAATTAAAAGCTACATTTATTTTTCCAGCTCTAGCAACGTTATCAGGATAAAGTTCTATCGCTTTTGTTGCACCTGTAATACTTACTAAGTCTTTACTTTTAGGAATAGTGATTACATCTCCTTGTTTTAGAATAAAGTTATGGCGATTCCGATTATTTTTTAAGGCCTCATCTAAGCGTAAAATAACAAAGCCCATTCCTCCTTCTTGTCGATATAGTTCGGCTGCTTCAGGAAAAGCTTCATCTGTTAACCCACCTGCTCGTTTAATTATATTAACTAGTTTTTCATTATCATCCAATAACGCGTAGGCGCCAGGATATTTTACCTCGCCATTAATTACAACAAATTTTTGTAATTCAAATTCTGGAATTGAACGAACTACAATTTGATCAAATGGTTCTAACTGAAAATCATTTTGAGAAGTCAAATTTAAGTTTTCATCTACTTCAACTGTTGCAACAATAGATTTTGTCGGCTCGTTTTGGTTTAAAACCATTCTAAACACATCAATTCTATTGGTACTTGCTGTAAGTTTTAATCCTCCAGAAAGGGTTAATACATCTTTAAGGTTTAGACTAGGATGATATTGATATTCTCCAGGATTTCGAACTTCTCCAACAACTTTTACTGAAAATTCATCTATATAGGTTAGCTTAGAAAGTATCTGAAGTTGATCTCCTGGTTCCAAAATCAGATTGTCTGAAGAGGTTGGGTTTTCTATTGCATCTTTAATGCTGATACGGATATATTCTTTTTCTTTAGGATTTTCAGGCTTAGTTCTATAGACATAAGCAAAATCAGTAGCATCTTTTCGTAGTCCTCCTGAAAGAATAACTAAATCTTCTACAGTCAATTTTTCTGCTAAATCGTATACATAACTATTGGGGTTTCGAACCGCCCCAGTAACAGATACCTCAAATTCATCTTGATAATTAAAAACAGAAAATACTTCAATTTTGTCGTTAGGTTTTAATACAAGATTATCGCCTGATTCAGGGTTTTGTATCGCATTCTTAATATCAATTCGGACATATTCCTTTTCTTTACTTCCTGTTAAATTTTTACGATAAACATATGCAAAATTCGTAGCATCTTCTTTTAATCCCCCTGAAAGAATAACCAGATCTTCGACTCTTAAATTATCTCCTTTATTATATTTATACTTTTGAGGGTTTCTTACTGCTCCACTAATCGCTATTTCATAACTATCAACAAATCCTTTTTTTGATAAGATAACCAACCTATCCTTAGGAAGGAGTTCCAAGTTATCTATACCTTTTTGGGCATTTTCCAAATTTACTCGATTATATTTGACTGTTCCATCATCAGCTGTTCTTGCTAAATAAGCAACATCTAATCTAGAACCTTCGGCTAAAACTCCTTTTTCTAAAAGATTGGAAATTTTCATTCCTCCTTCCAATTCATATTTTCCAGGTAAATCAATTGAACCAACAATCTCTACAAAATTTTGATAGGGTAGTGGTATATCTCCAATTATTACTTCGTCACCTCCTTTTAATTGAAAATCTTGATTAGAGTCAACTAATTTTCTATAATTGACATCAATAATTTTTACAATATCATTTTCAAATCGCTTAACCTGAAAATTACTTTGATAGGCATAAGGAGGTAACCCTCCTGCGTATTTTACTAAATCAATTAAATTTTCGTCAGGCTTTAATTCATACCAATATGGTCTGCGAACAGATCCCTGAATCTTTACCATTCGCTCGGCAACTCCAACGTGAATATAATCTCCATCTTGTAAATAATAATTTTCTGCAGTACCAGGATCAAGTAAATACTCATAAATATCCATTTCCTTCACTTCACCTCCTCTTCTAATTATTTTAATATTTCTAACACTTCCTATATTGGAAGGTCCATCCGCTGCAGCTAAAGCATTAAAAGCAGTATTAACGGCAGGCATTGTAAAACTTCCTTGATTCATTACATCACCCACAATATTTACAGTTATCGTTCTGGGATAAGTTACCGTTACAGCAAATTGATCTTTTCCAAACCTATAGTAATTGGAGAAACGTGACAGTAATAAATCCTTAGCTTTTCCTAGTTTAAATCCTTTCAAATTTATCCGAGGCATCCCCTGAGGCTTAATAAAACCTTCCTTGTTAATTTCAAAAACAGCATCTAATTCTGATCTTCCCCAAAGAGAAACTGCGATTTTATCTCCTGTATTTAGAATATAAGAATCTGGAGCGGTAATATCATCAGCATCACGATAAATCACTATGTCTTTATCTCTAAAAATATGTTGCCCATAAATTATGGCTGGAGCTTGGTCTTCTTCTACTGCATCAATAATCTCTTCTGCGATGGCTTCTTCGATTGTTGCTCCTTCTTCTATAGATTCATTTATTTCTTCTGTTGTACTTGATGCTACTTCTTTAATTTTTTCCTTAACCTCGCTTTCGATCTCATCTACAACTTCCTCTTTTGCAATTTCTGCATTCGCATTTTGCTCTGCTGATAGCTCTTTCTCTATTTCTTCTAGAGCAGTTTGTAATTTAATAACCTCTTGAGGGTTATTTGTATTAATATTATCGGGATTGATTCCTCTTGCTAATAATCGTTTCCTAACCTCATCTTCATTTCCGCCTACTTTTTCCAATCTAGCTTTAGCTTGTGCTTCCACACCTGGGGGAAGTTGCCCGAATAAGTTAAAGGTTAAAAGTAAAAATGTAATTATTAATAAATATTTCATTTATTAGTTTTATTGATTTATCTGCTTAAGATTTTTAAAACAAAATTTTTAAAAAACAGTACTGTATTTAACATAAGAAAAATTATACGCTAAGAATCTTGGAATATTTCTGACAACGCTAACTGAAACCCTTTGATGCTTTGACTTTCAATAATATCATCAGATGTATATGGTAAGGAACTAACATATTTTCCTTTTTTATCTAAAGTATAAATAATTACAAATTCGTGTTCCGGGTTAACAATCCAGTATTCTGGTATCTTAGCATCTTGATAAATTTGTAATTTACTTTTCATCTCCTTTTTAGTATTTCCTGGAGATAAAACTTCAACTACTAAGTCAGGTGATCCATTACAACCTTGTACATCTAGTTTTTTCTTATCGCATACAACCGTTATATCGGGTTGTAACACAGTTGTGGGATTCTTCTTTTTAGGAACAGGCAAGCGAACATCAAATGGTGCTATAAAAACTTGGCATTTTTCATTTTTTAGAAAAGTCCAAATTGAACCATATATATCCCCAACAATTCTCTGATGCCGTAAATTCGGTGCAGGTGACATCTTAAATACAATCCCCCTAATTAGCTCTACCCGTTCTTGAAACTTCCACGTCATATAATCAGCGTAAGTGTATTTTTTACTTAAATCGAGTTCGCTAAATGATTTCATAATTCTATGTTTTTAGGAATTTTAAAACGCTTTTACCTAAATAATCATTCCCGCACCAACTGTCTCATTCGTTCCTTCATCCACAAATATCACACTCCCCGTAATTCGATTTTTCCTATAAGAGTCTATAAACAATGGTTTCGTTGTTCGAATTACCACTCTTGCAATATCATTCATTTTCACCGTTTTATTATCCAAATCTCGATGTAGTGTATTGATATCCAAACGATATCGAATCTCTTTTATAATACATCGTGCCTCTTGGGTAGTATGTAGAATTGTATATTTACCTCTAGGTTGTAATGTCTTTTCATTAAACCAACAAACCATTACCTCTAAATCTTGTTCTACTTTTGGTTGATTATTTTCTCTAACAATCATATCTCCACGGCTAATATCAATATCATCTTTTAACAGGATAGTCACAGATTGTGGTGGAAAAGCCTCGTTCAATTCTCCTTCGATTGTATCAATTTTTTCAATAGTGGTGGTAAACCCAGAAGGAAGAACCATTACTTTATCTCCCTTTTTTAAAATCCCTCCTGCTATCCGCCCTGCATATCCTCTATAATCGTGAAATTCATCTTGATAAGGTCGAATAACATACTGAACTGGAAAACGAGTATCTATAAAATTATGGTCACTCGCAATATGAACATTTTCCAAATAATACATTAAAGTAGAACCTTCGTACCAATTCATGTTTTCAGAGCGATTGACAACATTATCACCTTTCAAAGCTGAGATTGGTATAAAATGAACATCTTTTACATCTAGTTTTGCAGCAAACTTCTCAAAATCTTCTTTGATATCTTCATAAACTTGCTCATTGTAAGCTACTAAATCCATTTTATTAATACACACTACTAGATGTGGAATCTGCAATAAAGAAGCAATAATTGCATGTCGTCGAGTTTGCTCAGCCACACCATTTCTTGCATCAATAAGAACTAAAGCAACATTTGCTGTAGATGCTCCTGTTACCATATTCCTTGTATATTGAATATGTCCGGGAGTGTCCGCTATAATAAATTTTCTCTTTGGAGTAGAAAAATAACGATAAGCTACATCTATCGTAATCCCTTGTTCTCTTTCCGATTTAAGGCCATCAGTCAATAAGGCTAAATTTACCTCTGATTCTCCTCGTCTCAAACTAGTAGCTTCAATAGCTTCCATTTGATCTTGATATATTGATTTACTATCATAAAGCATTCGTCCAATCAAGGTGCTTTTCCCATCATCTACACTACCCGCTGTAGTAAATCTTAATAATTCAGAAGATTGGTAATTCATATGTTTTTACTAAAAATGGCTGTGCTAAAAATATCCTTTTTTCTTTCTATCCTCCATTGAGGTTTCGGATCGTTTATCATCAGTACGTCCTCCTCTTTCGGTCATCCTTGTAGTGGCAACTTCCTCAATTATATCTTCAGTTGTACTTGCATTAGATAACCAAACTCCTGTACATGTCATATCTCCTATTGTTCTACAACGAACGGTCATTTCTTTAACTTCCTCAGCTGGCTTTTTTTCTATATATTCACAATCCGCTAGTAGAGTCCCATCTCGTTCAAAAACTTTTCTTTTATGTGCAAAATATAAGGACGGTAATTCCACTTTTTCCATAGCCAGATACTGCCATACATCCAATTCTGTCCAATTACTGATTGGGAAAACTCTAAAATGTTCTCCAAAATGTTTTTTAGCATTAAATAGATTCCATAATTCAGGTCTTTGATTTTTAGGATTCCATTGACCAAATTCATCTCTATGTGAAAAAAAACGTTCTTTAGCCCTTGCCTTTTCTTCATCTCTTCTTGCTCCACCTAAAGCTGCATCAAATTTTCCTTTTTCTAAAGCTTCTAATAATGCTGTGGTTTGTAATCCATTACGACTTGCATTAACACCTTTTTCTTCTGTTACTAATCCTTTATCAATAGCTTCCTGAACCGAACCGATAATTAATCGAGCCCCTATTCTTTTTACTAAAGCATCTCGATAAGCTATTGTTTCTGGAAAGTTATGTCCTGTATCTATGTGCAAAAGCGGAAATGGAATTGGAGCTGGGTAAAATGCTTTCTGTGCTAAATGAACCATCAAAATAGAATCTTTCCCTCCTGAAAACATCAAGACTGGATTCTCAAACTGAGCTGCCACTTCTCGTAGAATAAAAATGGATTCTGACTCTAATTCTTTAATATGATTTAATTGATAATTCACTTATCTAATAGGTTATTTTTTGTACAATAAAATTATAAACTTGATCTATTGTTTTTTCTATTGATTGATTAGCTGTTAAAATCTCTAAATCTGGGTTTTGAGGATTTTCATAAGGAGAATCAATTCCTGTAAACCCTTTGATCATTCCAGCTCTAGCTTTTTTATATAATCCTTTTACATCTCGTTTTTCACAAACCTCTAAAGGAGTATTAATAAAAATTTCGATAAAATTCTTTTGTTCAATAATCTCGGCTGCTTTTGCCCTAATTGCTATTGTTGGACTTACAAAAGAACAAATTGTGATAATTCCGCTATTCAAATAAAGTTTTGCTACCTCAGCAATCCGTCTAATATTTTCTGTCCTATCTTCAAGGCTAAAGCCTAAATTTTTATTGATTCCTGACCTAATATTATCACCATCAAGTACTTGAGCAAAAAATCCTTCTTCAAATAATTTCCTTTCTAAACCTTGTGCAATAGTACTCTTACCTGAACCCGACAATCCTGTAAACCACAATACTTTACTTTTTTGATTGAGAAATGATTCTCGATCTTCTCTTTGTAATAAATTGTCAAAATCGGGATGAATATTTTTCATTTGTTATCTTGATACGGCTTCGCCTTTAATAAGTCCCAAAGGCTTAATTTCCAAAAGAAAAATACTTTATTTTACACCATTAGCTACAAGCCAAAAGTATAGAAAAGCAATATATATATCCCTACTAAATCAATCCACCGCCATCGAAGATTCTAATCTTCGTAAATATGAAGTTGGTAACTCTAACTTTAAAGTATAGCCTAAATGTGCTAACTCTATGAGTACCTTGTTCTTTCCTTGTATTTCTAATAAATTACCCTGCATCCCTGACAACTGTCCATTTATTATTTCAACTTTATCCCCTTCTCTCAACAAGCCTTCTTCCGCTTCAATCAAAATTCCTTCTCCAATAACCCTCCGAATTAAATCAATCTCTTGCTCTGGAATAGAAATTAAATTCCCTGAAAATTGAATAAACCGAACTACATTTTCTGTAGATAAAACTGGAACGTATTCTCCTTTTTTTATTTTCACAAAAACATAACAACTAAAGAGTGGTATTTCTACTGTTCTCCTCTTTCGCCCATATTGTCTTAATAATTTTTGAATGGGAAGGAATGTCTCAATACCTTTTCTTTGCAACTCAGCTAATACTACTTTTTCCCGTTTATAACGAACATAAACTGCGAACCAACGCGATTCTGTAGTATCAAGATGATTTTCTGGTTCAAAGTTATTATTCATTTTCAAGAAGTAATTATTATGTTTTAATAAATTTTCATTACCTCTAAAAAGAAGGCAAAAGTACATTATTTATATATATTAAAGAATAATTATACATCATAATTCAAACTTGGTGCTAACCATCTTTCAGCCTCCTCAATACCCATTCCCTTTCGATTAGCATAGTCCTCTAATTGATCTTTTGATATCTGTCCCAATCCAAAATATTTTGATTCAGGATGTGAAAAATACCACCCACTTACTGCTGCCGCTGGATACATGGCAAAACTATCCGTCAACTTTATAGAAGTATTTCTCTCTACATCTAAAAGGTCAAATAATTTCCCTTTTTCGGTATGTTCTGGACAGGCAGGATAACCTGGCGCTGGCCGAATACCTTGATATTTTTCTGAAATTAAATCCTCATTCTTGAATGATTCTTCGGCATAAGCCCAAAATTCTTTTCTTACTCTTTCATGCATTCTTTCCGCAAATGCTTCTGCCAAACGATCTGCTAAAGCTTTGAGTAAAATTGAACTATAATCATCATGATCTGCTTCAAATTTCTTTACCCATTTTTCAATCCCGATGCCTGTTGTAACTGCGAATCCACCAATATAATCCGCTTTCCCAGATTCCTTTGAAGCGACAAAATCAGTTAAAGAAAAATTCTTTTGTCCTGGCGCTTTTTGCCGTTGTTGTCTCAGATTATTCAATGTCTCAACAACATCTACACGGTCATCATCAAAATACAATTCTAAATCATCGTCATTAACTGAATTCGCTGGAAAAAATCCAATGACTGCTTTTGCGGTCAACCATTTTTCATCAATAATTCTACGCAACATACTTTGCGCATCATTGAATAATTTCTTTGCTTCTTCACCCACAAATGAGTCTTCAAAAATAGCAGGATATTTTCCTCTCAATTCCCAAGTAGAAAAGAATGGCGTCCAATCAATATATTCAGATAATTCTTCCAATGAATAATCTTCAAAAACTTTTGTTCCTAAGAATGTAGGCTTTGCAGGAGTATAATTTTCCCAATCTAATTGAAGTTTATTCTCTCTAGCTTTTTTTAGGGTAATATATTTTTTTGAAGACTTTCGATTACCTCTTAATTCTCTAACTCTTTCGTATTCTTTTTTTGTATCTAAAATAAAATTATTACGAGTATTTTCATCTTGACTCAATAATGAACTTGCAACAGATACACTTCTTGAAGCATCTAAAACATGTACAACCGTTCCATTAAATTGAGGTTCAATTTTTACTGCAGTATGTGTCTTGGACGTTGTTGCACCACCTATCATTAATGGCATTTTCAAATTCAATCGTTGCATCTCTTTTGCCACATAAACCATTTCATCTAACGAAGGCGTAATTAAACCACTCAATCCAATAATATCTACATTTTCTTCTCTGGCTTTTTTCAAAATATTATCACAACTCACCATCACACCCATATCAATAATCTCATAATTATTACATCCTAACACTACTCCTACAATATTTTTTCCAATATCATGTACATCACCTTTTACCGTAGCCATTAATATTTTCCCTTTAGAAGTGCTATCTCCTTCTTGCTTTAAGGCTTCAATAAATGGGTTCAAATGTGCTACAGCCTTTTTCATCACTCTCGCACTTTTTACGACCTGTGGCAAAAACATTTTTCCAGAACCAAACAAATCTCCTACTACATTCATCCCGTCCATCAATGGTCCTTCAATTACTTCTAAAGGATGGTCATACTGCAATCTAGCTTCTTCTGCATCTTCAACTATAAATTCCGTAATTCCTCTTACCAATGAATGTGTTAATCTCTCATTCAAAGGTTTTTCTCTCCAGCTTAAATCTTTTTTTATCTGTTTTCCTCCTCCTTTAACTCGCTCTGCATAATCAGTCAAAGCTTCTGTTGCATTTTCTGTTCTATTAAATAACACATCTTCTACAAGTGTCAATAATTCTTTTGGAACATCAGAATAAACTTCCATCATCCCTGCATTTACAATACCCATATCCATTCCCGCATTTACTGCATGGTATAAAAATGCTGCATGCATTGCTTCCCGAACTGCATTATTCCCTCTAAATGAAAATGAAATATTACTCACTCCCCCACTCACTTTTGCACTTGGACAAAGTTCTTTAATTTGGCGAGTTGCTTCTATAAAATTGATCGCGTATTCATTATGTTCTTCAATACCAGTTGCAACTGCAAATATATTTGGATCAAAAATAATATCCTGAGGTCTAAATCCTACTTGGTCAACTAGAATATCATATGCTCTTTTACAAATTTCAACTTTTCGCTCAATCGTGTCTGCTTGTCCTTCTTCATCAAATGCCATTACTACAGCAGCAGCTCCATATCTTCTTACAATTTTAGCTTGCTCAATAAATTTATCCTCTCCTTCTTTCATTGAAATAGAATTAACTATGCATTTTCCTTGAACACATTTTAATCCTGCTTCAATTACCTCAAACTTTGAGGAATCAATCATTATAGGCAATTTCGAAATGTCTGGTTCAGAAGCAATCAAATTCAAAAAAGTAACCATTGCCTCTTTTGAATCTAATAATCCCTCATCCATATTTACATCGATAACTTGCGCACCTCCTTCTACTTGTTGTTGAGCAACACTCAATGCCTCCGCATAATCTCCAGACTTAATTAGTCTAGCAAATTTTCTAGAACCTGTTACATTCGTTCGTTCTCCAACATTTACAAAATTAGTCTCTGGCCGAATCACTAAAGGTTCTAAACCACTTAATTGAGTATAACCTGGAAGCGTTGGAATTTTTCTTGGTGGAATACCTTTCACTCCTTCAGCCATTGCATTTATATGCTCTGGTGTTGTTCCACAACATCCACCTATTATGTTGACAAAATTATTGGTAGCAAAATCTCGAATATATCCTTGCATCTCTTCTGCTTCTTGGTCATATTCTCCAAATTCATTTGGTAATCCTGCATTAGGATAAGCACTTACAAAGCAATCTGCAATTCTTGAAAGTGTTTGAATGTGTGGTCGCATTTCAGGAGCACCTAAAGCACAGTTAAAACCAACACTAAACAAATTCATATGGCTTACAGAAATCCAAAAAGCTTCAGCAGTTTGTCCTGAAAGCGTTCGTCCACTAGCATCAGTAATCGTCCCTGATACCATAATTGGCAACTTCTTACCTCGCTCATCAAATAGCTGATCTATTGCATAAAGTGCTGCCTTTGCATTTAAAGTATCAAAGATAGTTTCAACTAAAAATAAATCTGCACCACCATCCATCAAGCCTCTTGCTTGTTCGTAGTAGGCATCTTTAAGTTCATCAAAAGTAACTGCTCTGTATCCTGGATTATTGACATCTGGAGAAAGCGATGCCGTTCGATTGGTAGGCCCGAATGCACCTGCAACAAAACGAGGCTTCTCTGGATTTTTTTCATTATAAAAATTAGTTGCCCGCTTTGCAATCTTAGCAGATTCTAGGTTCATTTCATATGCCAAATGTTCCATTTCATAGTCTGCTTGAGCAATAGTAGTACTACTGAAAGTATTGGTTTCAATGATGTCAGAACCTGCTTCTAAATATGCTTTGTGAATTGCTTCTATCACATCAGGACGAGTGATAGATAAAAGATCATTATTCCCTTTTACATCCAAATGGAAATCTGAGAAACGCTCTCCACGATAGTCTTTTTCTTCCAGTTGATATTCTTGTATCATGGAACCCATAGCACCGTCTAAAACAAGTATTCTCTCTTTCGCTATTTCATTAATATTTTTCATATGTAAATATTCCTAATATTTGGAAGTCGCAAAAATAGAAATATTAAATTATTTTATTACTGTTAAAGGGTTTTATTTTATGAGTCAATCCACTTTCTTAAAGCAGAAGTCCGACTTGCACTTGAGATTAATTTCTCATCAAAATTTCTTAAACTCACACTCAGTCGATCATTAAAATAATTTTCAAGTTTTTCGATAAAATGGACATTTACCATTTCACCTCTATTTAATCTAAAAAACAGACTCGGATCTAATAACTGTTCTAAATCATTTAATGAATGGTTTAAAACAAACTTTTTTTGATTATTGGTAAAAGAAAAAACCAAACCCTCCTCAGCTCGAATGAATGCAATATCATCAATGTTGATGATAAAAATACCTTTAGGCGTTTTTACTGCAAATCTTTTTTTGTACCCTTTTTCTTCTCTGGCAAAGGAGGATTTGATTTTATTAATCAATAAATCATCAAAGTTTTCAAAATTGTTTTTGAGTTGCTTATACTTTCCTACCGCTTGTTCAAACTGCTTGTAATCAAAGGGTTTAAGCAAATAGGCAATTCCATTTTCATTGAATGCCTTCATCAAAAAATCATCATATGCCGTTGCAAATATGATGGGGCAAGTAATTTTAAATTTGCTTAAAAATGCAAATACATTACCGTCTAAAAGTTCTATATCTGAAAAAACTAAATCTGGCATCTCATTTTTCTCAAACCAATTCAGACATGCTCGAACACTATCTAATCGAGTTAATATTTCTATACTCGGATTATTTTTTTTTGCAAAATCAATTAACTTTTCTGCTGCAAGAATCTCATCTTCTATAATCACTACTTTCATGCAATCATAGATTTTATTAATGGTACTCTGACTTCAAAAACTCCATTTTCTCTTAATATTTTTATTGAAGTATTTGTCAGCAATTTATACCGTGAATTTAAATTTAATAACCCACTCCCCATCGAATCTACTGCTTCAAATTTAGGCCGCATTTCATTTTTTACTACCAAAAAGTCTTCCTCAATCCTCATATCTATATTTAAAGGTGCAGCATGAAAACCTTCATTATGCTTTACCGCATTTTCAATCAACCCCTGTAATGATGCTGGTAAAATTGAATATTGAAATTCTTCTTCTTTTTTCAAATTTTGATTGACATGGTAAGCTTCTCCAAATCTTTTTTTCAACAAATACAAGTAATCATCTAAAAAGTCTAACTCTTCTGAAAGACTTACGAAATCTTTGTCTTTACTTTTTAAAAGATAGCGATACAATTTTGAAAAACGAGTAATAAACTCATCTGCGATATCTACATCTTTTTTTATCAAAGAAGATAAAACATTCAAGTTATTGAATAAAAAATGTGGGTTAATCTGAGCTTTCAATAATTTTAATTCCGCTTGAGCTTTTTGATTTTCTAATTCCAAATACTTCCGCTTAAAATCATAATATTGAACACCTACTAATAATAGTGCAATAAATAAAGTATAAACCAATTCTATCCAAACATGTGATTGGATTCGAAATAAGGCTTGCCCCAAATCTTTGGCTGTGTGTGGAAATGCAAATTTTCCTAATCCAAAAAATTCATACAATCCATAGTAAATAAAGACTGTAATCAAATTTACCAATGCTATACAGATTATAAACTGAATAACTTTTCGAGGTGTAAAATATTTTGGAAAAATATAGGATACCATCACAAATATTGCAGGAGCATCTATTATCATTGCTGTTACGACCCATGTCAAAGTATCAAACAGGCTTCGTTCAGCCTGCCGTTGTCCAATAAAGAAACCTCCCAAAAGCCAAATCAGGCAATAAAAAAAGATAAACCGCCTTTTTTTGAAGTAAAAATCTTTAAACCACATGGTTTCCTTTCTTGAAAAATATTGTTCTTTAGTATAATTAACTAATGAACTTAAATATGATATAAACATAAGGTGTGATTTTTCATTTTCTATCTAAAAAAAGTTGAATTAGGGGAATTTTAAGTTGAATTATGGATTTTTTAGAATAAGCGAAACATCTATCTTAAATAGAACAATTGATAAAAATTTGTCGTTATCAATAATATTATAGAAATTGAGTTTAATCAAAAGTAATATTATGACTTATTATATCAATGTAAATAATGATAATTTAAAAGATTTTTTAAATATCATTCATTCTTTAAAAAACATAGGTGTAATCAATTCTTATAATTCCATCGGAAAACTTGGAATCGAAGGAGCACCTGTTTCAGACGATGCTTTACTTTCTATTTTGGAAATTTCTAAAAAAGAAATTGAATTAGGTAAATCTTATTCTTCAGATGAAATCAAAGAAATAGTAAAAACTTGGAAGAAACAAAAATAACTTGGTCTCATTCTGCATTATCGATGCTTGCCGAAATCCAGATTCTGTTTTAGAAATTTTGAAAGATGATTAAAAATCCATCCTAGTCTGCCCAATATTCATTCTTACGCCTCCTCCTATATAATTTGTAGTATTATCCAAAGTATTATCATCACTATCTATTTTTCTATAAAAGAAATGCGCATCTACATAAAAATTATGGAAAAGTTGATAACTCGCATCCAATCCTAAAATCATTGTTTTAGCACCTATCCCCTGCCCTATTTCATTTCCATAATCTTGTACTCTTGAATTATGTTCAGTTAAAATATTACTCCCCCAATTTTCAGTAGCTGTATCTTCACCATAATTCATCAATAAAATTCGACTATCAAATACTAATTTATGTGTAGGTTGATATCTTAATTTTAAGATTACTTCTTCAAAATTGGCACCTAGTGGATGTGCCAATGGCTGATTATAATGTGTATAACTAGCAGAACTATCACGGTGAGTGTACATATAAGGACGAGCAACATTATATTCTACTTGGGCATCTAAATGATCAATTCCAAAAGCATCAATGTATTTTGCTCCAGCTTGAATTGCAAATTTATTGGCCCACCATCCTCTTCGTTCTATAAATAATTCATCAAACTTAAACTCGTCTAAAATCAGTTGTCCATACAATTGAAATCGGTTAAATAAATTCCATTTTCCATTCAATCCAAGTAATACATTATCAGGACTACCTATCGAGCCTTCAATAGTTCTATAAAAAATCAATGGATTTAAATATTGAAATTCAAAATTATTATTTCTTCCAAACATTACTGCTTCATAAATTCCAATCGTGAGTTTAGGGGTAATGTCGAAATTTAAATAATGAGCAGCCATATATTTTTTAGGCAAAAGTGAATTTCCTCTTCTATCACTTGTTGAAATTGGTGATAATTCTGCAAAAATATTCTGATAATGAAATCGCCATACCTTTGTATTTAATTTTAAAAACAAATAATTATTTGAAAAATCAGACAATAATAAAGAGCGATACCCCTCCCCTATTTTATTTTTTCCATAACCAAGATGTACTCCTACGTGTTTCGTAACATTAAATCCTAAATGACTTTCTGAATTTAAAAAATCATAACCATTTGTAATATCGAAAATGGTACTTTTATAGGTTTTATAAAAACCTTGATTTGGAACCGCTTTATCTCGAGTAATTCTTCGATTTACGTAGGTGGGGAAACGAGCCTGTGATTCAACAATATTTGAATAAAAAAATATTCGATCATCAATACTTCCTCTTACTTCTATCCCTCTTTTATTTAAAAAAACCAATTCGGAATCTTCTGTATCTTTTGCCATTTTAAAATCAATCATCGGGTTAACTTTTAAATGAAAACCTTTTCGATCCAATTCGAATAAATTTGCAGGTGTTTTGTAGAAATGTTTCCAAATTGGTTTTTCTCTCATCTGATACCTTTCATTACTTTGACTCATTCTAGCTTGAGAAATTTCAGATTCATTTGCTTCTACAAGAGTGGTTGGATATTCCGTTAAGCCCAACCATTCATTATTATCATTAAAGATGTATTTCAAGTCATGAACATCTAAAATAGATAAGTCAGCATATGTGGAATCAATATGCATTGCATAGGAAGTGACGTTTTTCCGAAGATAATATTTAATAGACGAATGAAAAGGTGCAGGAATTCCTGATTTAATTTCAAGACGATCCATGATATGATAAGCATCATTTCCTTTAGGAATGATTGTGCCTTGTCCAAAAATTGAAGTGAAAGAAAATAAGGTGAGTATAAAAAATATTGTTTTACAGAGAATATTCATGAGTTACTAATTTTAATAGGGTTTGAAAACTCCTGCCAAAATTAGTTAATAATTCTATAGATTCGTTTTTTTTGGAGTACAACTTGGATAGAATAATATTTCTAATTTATTAATTTGGCAACTAATAATGTTTTATTAGTTGCCAAATTATATGTTTTTTATTTAAATTTGGCAACTAATAAAACATTATTATGAAATCAAATTTAATAGGCCGACAAAAAGAACGAGCAATTTTAAAGGAAGCTTTACTGTCTAATGAAGCAGAAATGGTATCTGTTATTGGAAGAAGAAGAGTTGGAAAAACTTTCTTAGTGATCAATACTTACCAACCTCAAATGGTTTTTGAAATAACAGGGATTCAAAATGCTTCTCGAAAATTACAACTTAGAAATTTTAGAGATGTGCTAACCGAATTCTCCAAATCCAACTTACCTGTAGAAATTCCATCAGATTGGTTAGCTGCGTTTCAACTTTTAAAAAAATACTTAGAACCTATATTAGGAAAAGAAAAAAAGGTCATTTTTTTTGATGAACTTCCTTGGTTGGATACTCATAAATCTGGCTTTCTTCAGGCGTTTAGTTATTTTTGGAATAGTTGGGCATCACGACAAAATTTAGTCGTTGTTATTTGTGGGTCAGCAGCTTCTTGGATGATTCAAAAAGTAGTTAGAAATAAAGGAGGATTGCATAATCGTATCACAAAACGAATACAATTATATCCATTTACCTTGAATGAAACAGAAACTTATTTAAAAAGTAGAAATGTCAATTTAGATCGCTATCAAATTTTACATTTATATATGGCGATGGGAGGCGTGCCGCATTATTTAAAAGAGATTAAAAACGGAAAAAGTGCGGCTCAGAATATCGACAACATTTGTTTTTCTGATACTGGTTTACTGAAAGAAGAATTTTCAAACCTTTTTGCCGCATTATTTAAAAATGCTGAGAAACACATTGCAGTTGTTCGTGCTATTGCTACAAAGAAACAAGGAATGACTCGAAAAAATATTTTGAAAAAATTAAAAATATCAAGCGGTGCAAATTTGACAAAGGTTCTGGAAGAACTTCTCCAATCTGGATTTATCAATTCTTATTATCCTTTTGGCAATAAAAAAACGGAACTAATTTATCGTTTAACTGATGAGTATTCTTTATTCTATTTTCAGTTTATGGAAACTCGAATTAACCGATCTCAGGATATTTGGAAACATATTAGTCAAACTCAAAATTATAAGTCGTGGAGTGGTTATGCTTTCGAAAATATCTGCCTCAAACATTTAAACCAAATTAAAAAAGCATTAGGAATTACAGGTGTTTACTCCTTGGCTTCTACTTTTTATAAAAAAGGTACTAAAGATGAAAAAGGTGCACAAATTGACCTAGTTCTTGATAGAAACGATCATGTCATTAATCTTTTTGAAATGAAGTTTTATCAAGAACCTATCGTTTTTGATAAAAAAATGGCACAGCAAATCAATGAAAAATCACTCGTCTTCAAGAAAAATACAAAAACCAAAAAACAGATTTTTTGGACTCTTATAACCACTTTTGGAATTCAAAATAATAAATATTCTTTGGGACTAATAGATACGACTTTCGATATGAATATCTTATTTGATTAGAGCCCTACCCTTTCCTCAAATCTTTTTCAATCAATTTCAAAACATAGTCCCGCATACTAGTTCTCGCTTGAATAGATTTTATTTTTAATTGCAAATGCATTTCTTCAGGAGTATCTATTGTCATCCGTACCATTCGTTCTTTTGTGGGTTTGACTGCTTTTTTAGCTTTTGGTCTTGGTTTTGAAGTTTCCTTTATTGGAGTTGGTTCTTCAACTATAGGTTTAGATTCTACAATTTTTTCTTCCACTACTTCATCAGCATGAATCTCTTCTACCTTCTCTTTAATTTCTTCAGGGTCTTTCGTTATTTTCTTTAATGGAATCTTAGCTGCTAATTCCACTTCTTCTTTTTTATTTTTTTTGAGCGTTGAGCTTATATTGAATTTTTTCTTTGCCATTGGGTTGAATTTTGAACCTAGCTTTCACCAGGCAAGTTTTTAAAATAATGAATATTGAATAAGCTGAAAATACTACAACACTTGGTTTCTAAGACCAAATAATGGTTACTCAGAAATAATCTTCA
This sequence comes from Caprella mutica, assembly GCA_947561585.1. Lineage (NCBI taxonomy): Eukaryota > Metazoa > Arthropoda > Malacostraca > Amphipoda > Caprellidae > Caprella > Caprella mutica. Next base: position 48,907 of record CANNZV010001651.1, read on the forward strand.
ACACCTCATTAGCTAAAGCTGTTACTTCTTTTTTTGCTTTAGCATCTTTGTATTCATAAACTCCTTTTCCCATAATTACAGCTTCTTCATAAGCAATACGATGTCGTAATGTAGATTTTAAAGTATCAATTTCTAATTCTGCCAAAGCTTCTTTGATACTTTGATTTAAACTTACCCTTGGATTGTATTCATTTAATATAAAAAATGCTTTAACATCTTCTTTTAATGCTTTGGCTTGGTCATATTTCTCAATAAATTTTTCAGTTGCCCAGATATCCAATCCACTCGGTCGAATTGGAATTAATACCACATCCTAATATAATGATCGTACTTACCAATTTGGACAAAGAAGGTGTTCCATCTATTATCACTAAATCATAATCTTTTTGAAGTTGTTTGATATTTTTGCGAAGCGCATCACTATCTGCAATTCCCATCACAGTAATATGAGGTAGTTCCTCTTCTCGAATACCTGACCAATGAACTGAACTCGCATTGGTATCTGTATCGACAATTGCTACTTTATAACCCATATGAGCAAAACAGACTGCTAAGTTTTGCGAAATTGTAGACTTCCCTACTCCACCCTTCAAACTTGTAATTGATATTATCATAGTATTTCTTTTTAATTTTACTGAAAAACGTAAATAATGATTAACAGAAATACGAATATACGATTTTACTGAAGAACTGCAATAAGTATTCACAGAAAAGCGTAGAAACGCTTTTAAAGAAATGCTTATTTACTTAAAATCGTACTTACGAAAAAACTCATTATCGTTAAATCGCAAATAAGTAAAATCGCATCTACTGAAAAAAGTAATTAAGTGTTTCCGTTTTTACTGAAATACGATAAAGCGTTTCTACGCTTTTCAGTAAAAACGACAAATCGTATTGTGGTTCTGCATACATTTTTTGATACTTATTTCATTTTCCAAAAAAGAAAATTAAGAATAAGTAAAAAAACAGATCATAAGCGTAGAAATACATCAAACAAATTGGAAAGGATTTAAAGTTCTCCGTATTTCAGTAAATACGTATTTACTGAAATACGACAAATTTATTTAAATTACTTTTTAACAAGCTATTTATTTTTGCCACTAAATTGTAGGTGACATTTATAAAAACTCTTTCTTCACCCTCTAAAAACTCTTTATCGGCAAAATCGAAACAAATTTTTATAGACTTAAAACAAAAAAGTGTATTTCCTTCTTAAAAAGGGATCTTAAACTAAATGATAGAAAAAGAAAAAAGAAGTTTTTGAAAAAAACACCTGACAATCTTTTTAGGTATTTTTTAATTATTTATTCCTAATAGTTTATTATTTAATATTTAGAGGCTCTGAAACGGTTGCTACCATTGGTTTTTTTTTTAGAAAAACGTAGAGATTCATCAATGAGGAGTAGGAATACATCACTAAAACGTAGATATGCATACTTTAAAAGCGTAGATATACATTGTCAAAACGTAGGTAAACATTACTAAAACGTAGAAATGTATTAAAAAACGTAGAATTACATCTAAAACGTAGATATACATCTGTATTCCTTAGTAAAGCGTAGTTTTACATCAATTCGGCAATGAAATAGCCTCAAAACAAAGTGTTAGAGTACAGTTATGATTACAAAAGCGTAGAGATTCATTAAAAACGTAGAATTACATCTTTATAAAGCGTAGAGATTCATCAGAAAACGTAAACTCAAATTTTACCACTTAGAACTATTTAAAAAGCGTAGAAATACATCGAATAACGTAGTTTTCCATCCTTTTTTGATTTTTATTTTAAATAAGCGTAAAAAATATTAGAAATATTTACGCTTTTACATCTACTTTGCAATCGCAATTTTATGGAGCAGTTTTCAATTCCTTAAAATTCAAAATTATTCATTTAACCTCATTTAATAAGTTTAAAATTAACTCAATGGCAATTGTAAAACATAATAAACTGATAGAGACGAGCTATAAAATGAATAGCCGTGAGCAGTTTTTTGTTCTATATCTCATCTCTAAAATATCACAAAATGATGCAGAATTTAGAGAATATCGAATGCATTATTCAGAGATTGAACGAGTGCTTAACTTTGATGGGAAACGTAGAATTGCAAATAAGAATGAAGTTTTTGCCTTGATGGATCGACTGAATAGTGTTCCAATTGTTTATGAAAAAGGAACAATAATAGGAAAAAGTGTATGGCTACAACACATGGAACACGATACAGAAACCGATGAATTTACATTTAGCCTTGCTGAAAAACTAAGAGATTATTTACTTCAACTTAAAGAACATTTTACGCAATACAACATCAGTAATATTGTTTATTTAAATGCAAATGCGATTAGATTGTATGAAGTATTAAAGCGATATCAGTTTATTGGGGAATGTACTTTGGAGGTTGAGAAAATCAAATTCTATTTGGGAATCCAAGGAAAGTATCCTAAGTTTTATGAATTTAAAAGATGGGTATTGATACCTTGCCAAAAAGAGATTGAAAAATATTCAGACATTCGTTTTGAATTTTTACCTGCCCGTAAAAAAGGAAAAAGTATTATCAGTTTAAAATTTTATATTCATGAAAATACTCCTCAGCATGTACCAGACAATATTCGATTTTTAAATGGAGATTGGGGAGCTAAAACTAAAGGAAAAAGTGCGACATTGCTTCAACAAAAAGTTGATAAATTGACTTATTCTCAATGGTCTGCTTTTCAATTTTTATCACAACTAGGAGTGAATAAAAGTTTTATCATTGAGAAAGTACTTCAGGATACTAAAGTAAATTACGATCCATTGAAAGGTTTTGAGGATATTTATATGAAGATTGTGTGGAAGTTTTTAAATGAAAAAAGTAATGCGAATCAAAAAGCAGGAGCTTTTGTCGATTGGTGGAAAAAAGGAAGACTGACCGAAGATAATTTACATGCTCGTATGGTAGAAGTGGTTTTGAAAAAGAAAAACGAAATGGGTGACTCTGAAAGAGACCGAAGAGAAATGACGAAGCAAATGAATAAGAAAGAGTATGGATTATATTTAGAAAAAGAGCAAGATGAATTTAGAGCGGCAAATAGAGTAGTGGAAGATATTGAAATCGGAAGTCGAGTTCAACCTAAGAAAGGCAGAGGTTTTAATATGGATTGGTTTAAAAATCAATATCCTACGGAATATATGGATTTTATGGAAGGGGTAAAAAACGAATATATTAAAGCATTCGAGTCTTTGAATCAAGAAGTAGATTTTGATAAATATCAAAATGCAATAGAGGATAAAGTGAGGCATAGATGTAAGGAATGGTGGAAAGATGTGGGGAGTAAAAAGGTTTCTTAAGATAAAACATATTAAATATTTTCCAAACACGAGGATTCGCGTGTTTGGTAGAATACCAAAGGCTCGGATGTGAGCATAAAGAAAAAGATGAGATTTATGGAAAAGAAAAAAATAAATATTCGAGGAAAAGAAGTGAAAATAGTTAAAGGCGAGGATTTTGATTTTATTTGCTTAACTGATATCGTTAAAGTAGGAGGTGGTAATCCACAATCTGTTTTAGAAAATTACTTGAGAAATAAAAGTAATATTAATTTTATGGGTGCTTGGGAAACATTGTATAATGAAAAATTTAATACCCCCGGATTCGAGGGTATTAGAAATCGAACAGGTGATAATGATTTTTACCTCTCTTTTGGGGAATGGAAGAAACAGACAGGAGCTATAGGAATTTATACTGAAAAAGGGAAATATGGAGGAACCTATGCTCATGATGAAATCGCTATCCAATTTTCTAATTGGTTTAATCCTTTAGTATATATTCATTTTATAAAAGCTTTTAAAGAATTAGCAGAAATTGAAAAAAAATCTACGCAATTTTATCTAAATAAAATATTTAATAACACGTTAGAAGCTAATCAATTGACTAAATTTTTAATTGAAGGTCAAAAATCTATTGAAGATAAAAAATAGAAAATCAGGATATAATTCGAAGTAAATTTTTACAAGACCGAAGTAAACTAAAGTATCTTTCTGATGTATAGAAAGATTTGAAAAAATTAAAAAGAACTGCTTCTGTTTCGGTGCATATAATAATATCCAAACATAGCCATTTGGCTATGTTTGGATAACCAAAGAATAAATTTTTTTTATTACAATAACCTTTTTAATAAGGTCGAAATAGACCTTAATACATATTTTAATAAAAACATGAATCAAAAAATTCACATGGTAGATGTAGGTACTCAATACCAAAACATCAAATCAGAAATAGATGAAGCCATCCTTGAAGTGGTAGGTTCTTCACAATTTATCAATGGACCCAAGGTAAAATCATTTCAGGCCGATCTTGAAAAATTTCTAAATGTAAAACATGTTATTCCATGTGCCAATGGAACAGATGCTTTACAAGTAGCATTGATGGCATTGGGCCTAAAACCTGGTGATGAAGTCATCGTTCCAGCATTTACTTATGTTGCAACAGCAGAAGTAATTGCATTGTTACAATTGACCCCTGTCATGGTAGATGTTGATCCAAATACCTTTAACCTTACGGCTGAGATTTTTGAAAAAGCAATCACTTCAAAAACGAAAGCGGTAGTTCCTGTTCATCTTTTTGGACAAAGTTCTGATATGGAACCGATTATGGAAGTGGCAAAAAAACATAACATTTACGTAATTGAGGATAATGCACAAGCAATAGGAGCGGACTATAAATTTAGTGATGGAACAACTCAGAAAACAGGTACGATAGGACATATCGGAACGACCTCTTTTTATCCATCAAAAAACTTAGGGGCGTATGGAGATGGCGGTGCAATATTTACCAATGATGATGACTTAGCTTTAAAATTAAAAATGATTGCTAATCATGGACAAAATATCAGATATCATCATAAAATGGTAGGTTGTAATTCTCGATTGGATTCTATTCAAGCGGCGATTCTAGGAGTAAAATTGAAATATTTAAACCAATATTCAGAAGCTCGTCAAAAGGTAGCAGCTTATTATGATAATGCTTTAAAAGATGTGGATTGGTTAGAAATTCCAACTCGTCAACATAATTCAACTCATGTATTTCATCAATATACGTTGAAAGTGGGGGAGGGACAACGAGATGCTTTGAAGACACATTTGCAAGAGCGAGGAGTGCCCTTTGGAGTATTTTATCCATTGCCACTTTATGAGCAAGAGGCATTTAAAGACTTCGTTCCAGCAGGGATGAAATTACCAGTTACAGAAGAGTTGTGTCAATCGGTGATTTCACTACCAATACATACTGAAATGAATGAAGAGATTCAAAAATATATTGTGGAGTCAGTAGTTGGTTTATTTAAAACTGCTTAGCGAATTAAGCGTGTCACGATTCAAAACTGTGGCACGCCTAATTCAATTTACTCCTTTAATATTTTCCTACCTTAATTTTTTTGGAAAAAAATCTACTTGAAAGTTACCATTCCAAATATTGCATTACCTGAAGTTAAGTACACTTTCCATTGTTTGCTAAAAGAATTTTTAGGATTAGAATATGAATTGGAAGTAAATTCTAATTTTAAAGATTTTGAGATTTCTTTTGGTAAAAAAAAGCTATTGATTCGTAATTGTTTTTTTATAAAAAATGCCCCAAACGAATGGTACCGAAATGAGAATATTCCAACGGCTATTTCAAAAGGGAAATTAAAAATAGGGAAAACGGAATTTCCGATTATTTCTATTTTTGGAAAAGCGCAGATACGTGAAGTAGGGGAGGAGTTGATTTTTGAAACAGATATCATTGCTTCCACATTTTTTATGCTATCGAGATGGGAAGAGTTTGCAAACCCAAAGCGTGATGTACATCAACGCTTTTCAAGTAAATCATCTGTAGCTTACAAAAATGATTTTTTACAAAAACCAGTAGTCAATCAATATATTGAAATACTTTGGGCCGCATTTCAAAAATCAGGAATTCAGCAAAAAAGAAAAAGTCGAAAATTTGAAATTATTCCAACCCATGATGTGGATATTCCTTTTTTATTTACTTCATCTTTCCAAGCTGTAAAAATATTAGCAAGACATTTGGTCGACCCACGATTTTTTAAAGATGGATTAAATTTTATCAAGTCATATTTAAAAGGAATTGATCCAAATTATACACATGATATTTTTTTGGATGGCGCTGAAAAATTAGGAGTAAAAGCACATTTCTTTTTCGTAGCTGGAGGAAAAAATAAATATGATCCTCCTTATCAATTGGATTATCCTAAAGTGAAAAAATTGATTAAGAGAATTAAGAGTCGAGGACATCATATTGGTTTTCATCCATCTTATAATGCTTATCAAGATGAAGAATTATTTAATAAGGAAAAATCTCATTTAGAAAAGATTATTGGAAAAGAGGTGAAAACAGGAAGGCAGCATTATCTTCGATTTGCAGTTCCGAATACTTGGAATTTGTGGGAAAATGCAGAAATGGAGTGGGATTCTACTTTAGGTTATGCAGATGCGATTGGTTTTCGATGTGGAGTTTGTTATCCTTTTCCTGTTTTTGATATTTTGAAACGAAAGCAATTGCAGCTTTACGAAAGACCATTGTTATTTATGGAAACGACACTAGGAATGCATAAAAAATTATCTTTGACAGATACTCAAAAAGAAATAAACGAGTTGATAGATGAAGTGAAAAGATATCGAGGAGAGTTTGTTTTTTTATGGCATAATTCCTCTTTAAATCTTCGGATTTTTGCGGAGTACAATCCTATTCTTTTTGATATTTATAAATTATAACCAATTAAGAAAAATTGAAAAAGAGAACTATTTCTAATCGAAAAATCGTTAAATTGAGATCAAATTAGTTGTAAAATGGAACTGATAAATAAAAATAGAAAAGAATTAGAAAAAGCTTGCGCAACTTTTAAAGTCGATGAACTCTATGCTTTTGGTTCAATCTTAACTGATAAGTTCAAATCAGATAGTGATATTGATTTCATTGTATCTATATTGTCAAATGACCCAATAGAATACGCTGAAAATTACTTTGAATTAAAATTCGAATTAGAGAGGATTTTCAAAAGAAAGATAGATTTACTTGAACAAAAAGCAATAAGAAACAAGACTTTTGAAAGTTTAGTGAATCAACAAAAAATGCTCATTTATGCAAGACGAAATCAAGGTTTGGCTTGAAGATATTGAAAAAGCCATTTCAGAAATTAATGAATTTCTACCTGAGTCAAAACAGTTCCTTGAATTTGAAAAAGATCTAAAAACAAAACGTGCAGTCGAAAGAAATATTGAAATAATAGGTGAGGCAATGGGGCGAGTTTTAAAAGTCAGACCTGAAATTGAAATTAGTGATTCAAGGAAAATAGTCGATACTCGAAATCGAATAATTCATGGATACGATTCAGTTTCCGATGAAATAATATGGTTAATTGCAATTCGATACCTTCCAATTCTTGACAAAGAAATCAAGGAATTACTTCAGTAAGTATTAATTCTCAGGTGTTTTGTATTTCACAATAATATTTTTCCCAAAAAAATAACTCATAAAGTGCTCTCCATCCATCGTTTTTCGATCATAAGTTTTATCATAAATTAATTTGGGGTCAACTGTTGGAGGGATAATAAAGCAAGTATCTTGACTACACGTTTTAATTTTTTCATAAATCAAATATTGTTCATGATTATATGTGGAGGCATTTCCATTGAGGATTTCGAGCCAAGCTTTTCCAATATTACTATTAGTTTGAATGATGGAAAGGTAATTTGAAGTATTTCGAGCGGCATCTGATTTATCTACTTTTAATCCATTAAAAAATAATTGAATGAAAATAAAAATAAATAAACTCCAATTAATAACAGGTGAAAATTGAAGGGTAGGAGAGATCCATTTTTTTTCCAAAAAAATAACAATCCAGCATTGCCAAATATAAAATAATAATGGAAGTGATATCCAAAAAACCAAATCCATCAATCGTTCAGGTAGTGATTCATCTCCTTGTGACCAAAACAATAACAATAAACTTACAATTTGAAAAGAAACAATTCCGATTGTTGCAAATAATGGATATTTAAAAATAGAATTAGAATTTTGACCCTTTGCTAGTTTTATTCCAAATGGTAAATATAAAATTGCAAAAATTAAAAGCGGCGTAGTTGAAAACCATCTTATCCAATTAAAAATACTAACACTAAAAGTTAAGAATATAGCTAAAAATGGACTTTGGGCTTTTTGAGATAGATCCATTCGGACGAAATTACCGGGTGCTAATATTTCAAAAAAAGAGCAGGCTAATGAAAAAATAAATAATCCAATAATCCAATTATTCCATTTTTTATGATAAAAATATCCCCCTAAAATTAATAAGGAAAGAAACCCATTTGTTGCCACTAGGCAGACTTCATTTGTACCGACAGTAAAAAAAATCAAGCAACAAATCAACAGAATACTTGCCCAAGATGCTACTCTTTTTTTTGATAAAATCTGAATAATTAATCCTGCTAAAAAAAAGAAGCTAATTCCGCCTAATTGATAAGTTAGTACACAGGAAAGATTGTAAAAAGCTTCGTAAATGCCTGCCAGCTGATCCAAATAAATAATAAAAATTGCAATGGTAAGTATGCCAGTACTCACAAGGTGATTTGAAGCCACCTTGTGGGTAAGAGATTTCAAAAGAAAATAAAGACTTCCTATCATTGCTAAAATAGAAATAATCGGAAATAATTTAAATGAAGAAATACTAAACCAAAAATGGGTCAAAGACATCACAGCTGTAGAAGCGTAGCGGCCCATCACATTATTATACCAATAACTTTGTTGTTCAAAAAAATTGAGATTTGCTGGAAGTTCGCCTGGATATTGAGTCGCCCAATCCCAACCATGAGCACCCACAGGATGAATAAAATAAGAAAGAATTAAAAAGGGTAAAATACACAAACCTCCTAAAATCCAAACACTCCGTTTTTCCAAAAAATGAAAAATGTCTTTCATATTTTACTTTTGCTCATTTTTTAAAAATTGTGCATCTCGAATGGCTAGCTGACGAATAATTTCTGTTTGATGAGATTCTACTTTTTCAATTTTAGAATACAAAAAATAAAATGATGCATAAAAAACTAAAACCATCAAATAAGTTAATAAATCTGCACCTCGTCCTACACCTACAAAATTAGCGACCCTATTTGATAATTCTGGAAAAATAACTGCTACAATTCCGCTTAAAAATAACAATACAAATACAATATTATTGATGATTTTATTTTTAAAAAACCTAGCATATAATCTCCAAAGTAAAATAATACCAACAATTAAGAATAGTTGAATTAGTGTCATAACCAACGTTTTTTAAACAAATCAAACAATATATTTACGGCGTTCCACATAGACTGGCCTTTTTGCATAGAATATTCGGTATAGGAAATGGTAACTGGAATTTCTTTAACTCTAAGATTGGCTTTTTTGATTAATGTTAAAATCTCAGTAGCATGCGCCATTCTATTTTCAGTTAATTTAATTTTTTGTAAAGCCTCTTTATTTAAAGCTCTAAAACCATTATGGGCATCAGTCAGCCAAAGTCCTGTTATCCAACCATTTACCCAACAGGCAGTTTGTAGGAGAATCCTTTTTTTAAAAGGAATATTTTGAATTTTTGTTTTATCCAAAAATCTAGAGCCTAAAACGACATCGCAGTTTCCATCTAAAATAGGTTGAATTAAATCAGGAATTTCATTTGCAGGATGTTGGCCATCTGCATCAAAATGGATTACAATATCAGCTTCTTTTTTCAAAGCAAAATCCATCCCTGTTTGTAATGCAGCACCTTGCCCTAAATTAATACTATGCCGAAGGTAATGAACTGGAAGGTCTTTCAATGCTTCCTGTGATGCATCAGCTGAACAATCATCAACTACCACCACATTGTATTTTTGTTCAATCAATGGTAGTAAGGTTTGTCTTAACACCGCTTTTTCGTTAAAGCAGGGAACAATGATGTATATTTGAGGTGGATTGGTCAATATTTGTTATTAAATAAGTTTTTTGTAAAATTACAGTTATTTAAAATATATTATTAGCATATAATATTTTTTTCTAAATGAAATACAATTTACCAAAAATTAAAGATGTTTATTGGGGATACTTAGTTACAGTTTGGATAATCACCAGTATTTTCTCTCATTTAATTTTTTTACCTAGATTCCAGTATAAGATTCAAGTTTTTGAATTATTGTTTTTCATCATTTTTTTGAAATTCCTTCCCGCCATAATTCAATCATATAAAATTTCCTTTCCTTTAAAGAATGCTCTTTTTGGTTATATTTTTTTAATAATAGCCCACATGCTATTGCATTTAGGGACTGTACCTTTAGCAGATAATCTAGGTAGTATATATTCCTGCTTAATTCCAATCGTTCTTTTTATTACGTTAAAAGAAATTAAAAATCCAAAAGACTCCATCAAAAGAGCATTTTTTTGGATTGGGGTTTTATTGCCTATTTGTTGCTTCTTCGGCTTAATGCTAAGTTATTTTAACATAACAGATGCCTTAGTTTATCCTTATCCAAACTATCCATATTTTGGAGATGTAGATCGAGTAAGAGGATTTTTAGGAGGACCCAATGATGTAGTATATGTAATTGCAGTAGTATTATTTTTCTTTTTTTTTAAGAAAATGAATATTAATAGATTATTTAAGTTGGGCTTTTATTTAATGATGTCTTTGACTCTTTTTTTTACTTATGGAAAAGAAATAGTATTGATCCCAGGAGCTTTAATTGCAACATATTTTATTTTTAATATTAGTTTGTCCTTATTAATATGGATTTATTCTATTTTGTTTACGGCTTTAATTGTATGTTTTACCTTTTTTTATTTCTCAGCTTCTGAAGATCAGACGATTCGAGAGGATATTATAAGAAAGGAAGAAGTTGGCCAAATAGGAGCAATAAAAATTTATCCTACCTCATATTTTTACATAGCCAAGTCGGCAATATTAATGGTTCAAGAAAAAGGTATTCTTGGTGTAGGGTTTGGAAATTTTAATAAAGAAATGGAGTTGCAGCAGAAAGAAAACCTTTATCCTAAAGAGCTTTATATTTATAAAGCTCATGATAATTATTTGGGATTGGTTGCCCAATATGGGATTGGATATTTATTAGTTCTTTTTTTGTTCTTTTATGATTTTAAAAAAATTATTCAAAAGGTAGGTAATCGGAGAAAATGGTTTCTTTGTTCCACTATATTTTTTATCTTTTTTTGTGGGTGGATTCATTATAGTTATCATTTTAGATTTATGTGGATTTTATTTGGGATAATTATGTTTTATGCTTGCGAAGATAACTTTTTGAAAGACAAGAAAAATAATTAAGAAATGAGAGAAAAACTTAAAATAGTAAAATGGAATTTAATCATCCTAGGACTCTTTCTTGTGTTTCTTAATTCTATAAGTTGGTGTATTTTAAGTTATAAGGATAGTGCATATAAGAGTAATCTAGCAAGTCTTCCTGCAATGATAAATGATAATTATTTAGAGGTTCAAAATGAATGGTATCAACTTCATACAGATTACCGCCCTTTTGTTGCATGGCAAAGACAACCATTTAAAGGTAAATATATAAATATTGATGAAGAAGGAAGTAGAAGAACAATAGGGAATAAAGAAGGTAAAGTAATTCGATTTTTTGGAGGCTCAACAATGTGGGGGGCTAGAGTGGAAGACCAGCATACTATTCCTTCATTATTTAATGTATGTAATTCCGATTTGCTTAATATTATTAATCATGGTGAAACAGGATATAATGCACGTCAAGAATTGGCATTATTAACAAATATTTTCTTAGAGAAGAAAAAAACAGATTTAGTTATCTTTTATGATGGGGTCAATGATATAAATCATATGTGTATTAAGGGCACATCAATTCTTGGACACATGCGAGAGGAACAATTTAGAGCAAAGTTGAGGACTCAAAAGGCAACCCAAAGTTATTTTGATGCAAATGATACAATTTATTCAATTGGTATGAAATTGCTGTATAAATTTTTTTTGGCAAATACGGAAACTGTAATTAATAGAATGACAAGAAAATTTAAGTCACAAAATTCTAATACTTCATATACTTGTCATATAGATAATTCAAGAGCTGAGATTGTTGCAAATAATTTATTAATGTGTTGGAAAGCGGCTCATCAACTAGCGAAATCTCAAGGAAGTGATTTTATAGCGATTTTACAACCAAATGTATATTTAGGAAAAGTGGAAAATGGCTACTTGGGATTGGATGGAATGCAAGCTGAAAACTTTAAAACAGTTTATAAAATTTTGAGAAAAAAAATTAAACAAGAGAAATTGGATTGGGTATTCGATTTTACTACAGTTTTGGATGATACAGCTACTCCTTTGTATTATGATTTTTGTCATCTTAATGAGGAAGGAAATCAAATAGTTGCAAATAAAATATGTGAAGTTGTTGGAAACTTAAAGTATTAATTATAAAATCCTCCTCAATTATTAAATTGAGGAGGATTTACAGCTTATTTGAAAGCTATGTCAAAAACTCTTATAAGAAAAAACATCACCTTAAAATAACCATCTTACCTATGCCATTTTTGAAAAATTGATCCGCTTTGGTATCAAAAGATTCAAAAGATTCTCCATTGGGTTTTGTTGCAACTACTCGATATAGGTAAACACCATTCGCCAATCTTGCCCCATATTCATCTGTGCCATCCCAATCATATTGAGTGATATTATTTCCGACATGAATTGGCCCGAGCTCCTCCTGTAAAATTTCCCGAACAATCCTTCCTGAAACTGTCATAATTTGAATTTTCATATTTTCAGGAATCTGATCTCCAGTAATCGTAAATACAAATCGAGTAGATGTGGAAAATGGATTTGGATAATTCAATACTTTCGATATTGAAGACTTATTAGTTACTTCAAAACTTACTTTGTATGCCAAATCACCAGATTGATTTCCAGAAATATCTTGAGCTAAAACTAAAAGTTGGTATGTTCCATCTTGTTCTAGGATAGGAGTATATTCTAACCTAGCTTTGTTATTTTCACCTGCTGTCGCTGGGTAAAAAATTAAAGTCTCTCCATCAATAATCAATGGAATCAAATTAGGATCACCAGGTTTTTTTAATAAAACCTGAAATGATGAGGTATCATCTAAAACTAAATATTGGTTTTCATCTTTTAAAGTAATAAGAATATGAGGCTTAGAAGAAACCAAATCTCCATCCATAATATGAAATCCATCAAAGGTGACATCTAGTAAAGGATTTCGCTCATCTTTCTTTACAAAAAAGTCAATAAACCCAAGGTTATTGAAACGGTGTTTTTCAATTTGTTTAGAAAGTACATTCGCTTCAATGGCAATAGTATTCTTACCACTAAAATTACGAGTGTCAATGGACAAACTAGTAATAATCGTATCTCCAGATATTATTGGTGCATTTTGTTTAAGAAAAATTTCTTGATTATTATTTTGATCAACAACAGTATATTTCATCATGATACTATCTATATCGTATGGACCTATATTTTCAACAGCAAGTTTTAAGTGTAGTGGTTCACCTTGGTTAAGTGTATCAGATTGAAAAGAGAAAAAACTAGAAGGATTAAGTCCAATTTCAGGAACCCCTTCATAAAATACTTGCCAAAAATCAAGATGAACACTTGACTTATAGAGAGTATCTTTACTAAAGAATTTTAATTGTAAATAAGGGAATTCATTCGCATTTATAGATGAAAGTGCAACATCAAAGTCTTGAATATTGGACATCAAAAGAGAATCATTTCCAATAGTATCAATTCCCAATAAATCTATATAATATTCATCACCAGGTAGATTGTCTAATGAAGAAACCTGCCATTTTAATGACTCCCAATTTCTAGCTGGACCAATTTTGGTAGATTCTATAAATCCATTATCCCAGCTTCCCGGAATAGCCGCATTAAAGTTGATAAGTTCTGTTTCGCTACTAGCAATCATTTCGTTAAGTGCTCCTTGACCTTTTTGATACATAAAGCAATATGGTAGAAATTCATTGGTTTCTAAGGTTCTAATTTGAGTAGCACCTTCATTTTCAAGTAGACTAAAAATGGATGTCCCAAGAGTTGCGGTATCTGATTCCCAATCAGCAGTATTGAAATTTCCAGCTTGGGTTTTCACGGTATAAAATAAAACAAACTCACCATCAACTATTTCATTATTTAGAAAATTAATGAGTTCGGTTCTTTGAGTTATTGTGTTAGTTGTAAAGGGGAATGTTTTCCAATTAAAATAGGAGCCTCCTCCTGCATTATTAATTCTTGCTTCTACATTGATTGGGTCAAAAACAGCTATACGAATCTGTGCAGAAGGAATACTATAATAAACATCATCAGGGTTATTAGCAATATACATAATGACAGGAGTGGATGCAGGTGTCCAAGGTGCATCAACAATTAAATTATCTACACCTACGTCTTTGAAATCTTTTATATATTCAAGTTGATCAGTTCCCGAAAAAACTAAATTAGATATTTCATTGTGTTTTAACTGATCTTTGTGAGATTGATTCCAACCATTAGAAGTATTCACTTTGTAAAGGAACGAACTGTTTCTCCAGACAAATCCTCCAATTGTCGGATCTTCTTCTGGGCTAATTCTCCAATAATAAACCGTATTGTTAGAATATGACACATCGGGTTTCCATTTTACAACGCCTCCTTTTGCATCTAGTTCTGTTTCAATAAGGAAAGGACTGTTGAAATTTTCTGTGGTATCAAATTGAACAACATATTTCTGTTGTTCCAAAAAGGTTGTAGAAGTAGATGCCTTAAGTGTTAAATTTGGATTATCTACAATTCCAAAATTACATGGAAAAACAGGAATAATTTCTTTTGAAATAAAATGGACCGTAATACTTTCACTTCCACCATTTGTTTGTAAAGTATTATTGGTTTCAGCTTGTGGATTAGGCATCTCAACGATAGCATTTTCTTTATCTATTTCAATAAAGAATTCATTTGGTCCAAGTACTTCTACACCTATTACAGGGATTTTATATTCTAAGGTCGTAGAATATGAAGGAGTTGGAATTTTATCATTGATAACAGTTATGGTAGTGCCTCCTGGAAATTTTTGCTTTACTTCTATCGAAATAGAATCATTGATATTGTATCCCAGATTTTTTAGTTCAAAGGAAAGTGAAAAACTATCTCTTTGAATGCTGATAGGGTTTGGGTCAAATGCTACAGAATTCCTATCAATAATAAAATCAGGCCCTTCTCCTAGAAATATTCTAATAGCTGGATCTCCATTTAATGTCATTTGACCAGCTAGGAAACCAATAGCATTTTTGGTTTTCTGAATTGCAATTCTGCTAACATCGCCAATACCAAGTCCATAAGAATCTCCTCCTAATTGGCTATAAAACTCACGACCATAAATATTAAGGGTATTAGTGTATCCTATTCCAGTAGAGGCGAAAAATGCAATTGCTCCTTTTTCTGGAGTTAAAACAAAATTTTCACTAATACCTGTATTCTGGGTGTGAATATGCCCCGAATAACAACCATATGAGAACATTATAGGATATTTGCCTTTATTATTATAAGTTGATGCATCATCAATACTGTAATCAAAACCACTAGATGATGAGTGTCCAAAAAAAGTAAGAATAGATACACCATTATTGATTAAGGAAGTCAAAGCATCAGTTTGGGATATTTGTATAGGGTCAGCGGTTTGCTTGAAAAAAGAAGTTACTGATGCTCCAAATTGGTTATTTTCAATAATAGTTTTCATGCCATCCAAATAACCTCTTAATTGGTTTTGTTCAGATGGAGCTCCTCCGCCTA
Organism: Caprella mutica; assembly: GCA_947561585.1. Lineage (NCBI taxonomy): Eukaryota > Metazoa > Arthropoda > Malacostraca > Amphipoda > Caprellidae > Caprella > Caprella mutica. Next base: position 64,714 of record CANNZV010001651.1, read on the forward strand.
AATGGATTATTTTTTTCATCCATAACTTATCCTCTATATTTTGTGGTTTAAGCTGATTGGCTTCATGTTCTATTACTTTATCAAGATAATTTTTAACTTCTAGTCCTGTTTTAGCGGGAAGTCTCCCAATAGAGATTATTGGATTAGAGCCTAAGTTTTCAGCTAACAATAAATTGTCTCCACCTCCATTTGTTCCAAAAGTAGGGATATGAAACAAATTATTATTGAAAAGTTCGCGGTATTCTTCATGTGTTCTTATTGCTCGATATTCTTGTCCTTTTCCTATTAGAAAAAAATATTTGGGATCTGTCCAGTTTCGATCTACAAAATGTCCAAAATTCCGAATAGAAATACTATGACGGTTTATTCCGTATCCATATTGATCATAAAGTTGTTGAATATCAACAACTATTGTATTAAAATTTCTACCTTCAGAAGATGCCCTATAATTAGCATAATCTTGTACCCAATTATTGCCTTGTCCATCATCAAATAAGAGTGAACTGGATATTATAATATAGTCTCCTTCTTGTTGATTATAATCAACAAAATTCATTTCTTTAATTGATGAAATAGTTTTTATCCCAGAATTATCACTTGCTAGAACTAGTTCTCGATCAACAGCCGAAGAAGGTAGTGCTATCTTCACATTGGTTCCATCAAATGTCGTAACGATTCTTTTTCTATTAGTAATATCATATAAAATAGGATTTCCTCCTTCTGCATCAAAGTTGCTGATTTGTAAAAATTGGGTACTAGTAGAAGCTTCCATTTTAAAATGGAATTGCTTTTTTCCTCCAAAGTCAAACATACGTGGATAAATTAATTCCGCATAAGCAATTCCAGCTTTATCTTTATTATCATATTTTCCTGTTAGTTGAATTTCTACTTCAGCTCCAAGACCACTTGTCGTGAGATCAAAATTATGTTGATTGGTTTGTATTCCCACAAAAATATCTGTGGTTTGTAAAACACCATCAACAATAATATCTTGCTCATGAGGCCCATCACCTATATTGGTACCCGTTGCATATCGAAAATTTAATCTACTTTGTGGACCACTTGCAAAAATAGCATCTGTTTTTAACTTAATTGTTTGGGTTGTTTGTATTGGACTAGTGAACCCTTCTCCTTTTTCAAACCTCGAATGATACACAAAATTAGGATGAATATCTTTACTCCATCTATCAGAAAAAACTAAAGAATCAGTATACCAACAATAGTCTTCAGGAGTGGTCGGTGCACTATTCAAATCATTATCAATATCAGCGATACGTTGCGTAGAAATATTTTCACTCCAAGTCAAAAAATAAGCTGAAGTATCTGTAAATAAACTATATTCAGGATTGGACATTTCAGCATCAGGATCAACAAACAGATAGCGATCTAGCTGGCTTCTATTTTTTAATCCATAAAATTCAATATAATCTACATCGCTAAGATTGCCATCAGAACTTACATGAATTGGAATTTCTTCTCCCATATAAAAAAGCTGAAGTTTGTTTCCTTTTACATTGCTAGGAACATTTCCGTTTGCTAGTGTTTGAAAAGGGATTCGATATATTCCATCTTGAGCTACATTTACTTTAAAATAACTCTGGTTATGGTTGATCCATTCATTTCCATATAAAGTATCTACACCATTTACCATTTGAGCTGAAAGAGAGGTAATTAGGGCGAAAAAAATAATAAAAAGAGTATTTATTTTCTTCATTGAAAAAGTTTTTAATTAACTAGTGGATGTTAAAATAAGTTTTAAAAAATTTAAAATGCCAATTTAGGGCGTGTTAAATATTAAAATAAATCAAAATTCGAGCCTTTTATTAGTTGAAATCGGATTCAGGAGGATTGGCGGATTTGAGAAACGATTTTGGTTACAAATTTAACAATTAAATATCTTTATTATTGTAAGTATTAAAACATTTCACACTCATAGTTTTATCAATTGAAATTTACTCAAAATATATTTTTTAAAAATGTATCTGTTCTCTTTATTGGAACAGTAATCTCTCAAGCTATTAATATTGGAGGTCTTCCGATATTGTCTAGAATGTACGGTACTACGGAGTTTGCAACACTAGCATTGTTTATGGCAATTGGTTTGATTGTGCTTTCCTTTTCTACACTTCAGTTAGATTTAGCAATTGTTAAATCTAATATTTTGGAAGAAAAATATGCTTTGATAAAAGGAGCATTTCTTTCTGTTTTTTTATTTTCCTTTTTAGTAACTGGAGTTTTGATAATTTGGTCCAATTGGAATCCACAATTAAATCTTTTCTTCATTCTGAGTCTATTTCTATACTTTATAGTAAATGCTGGAAATCAGATTTTTGTTTACTTTTTTAATAGTGAAAAACAATATAAAAATATTGCATCAGCTCGAATTCTACTTGCTTTAGTTAATTTGATAGTTGCAATTTGTTTGTTTTATTGGAATCCTAAAATAGGACTCATCATTGCATTAATCATCGCAAATTCAATATCCTTGTTTTGTTTTTTGATCTTATTTGGAAAAAAAATAAAAACTGTTTTCCAAATAAAACCATTTCAGATAAAAGCTGCGTTGAATAAGTTTTTCCAATTTGTGAAATTTAGCACACCCGCCAATTTTTTAGATATTCTATCTTATCAAATTGTGATTATTTTTTTATCAGAATATTTTACAGAAGAAATAACTGGATCATTTTTTATGGCGATGCGTATTGTTTTATTACCAACAGCATTGATTGGCAATGCAATAAGCCAAGTTTTTTATAAGGATATTTCAGATAAATTTGCTGAAAGCAATTTAGCATCTTCAGAATTTTGGAAGGTTTGGAAATTTCTATTTGCTGTAGGAGTAATTCCTTTTACGATATTATTTTTATTTGGAGAAGATTTGTTTGGATTTGTACTAGGGGAGGAGTGGAGATTGTCTGGGCAAATGGGAGCGATTTTGGCAATTTCTGGATTTTTTATTTTCCTAAGTAGTCCTACAAGTACAGGTTTTATTGTAATGAATCGACAAAAGTATAATTTATTGAATTCTTCTATTCGAACCATCTACACTATTATTTTTTTAATATGGAGTGCTGCAAAAAATGATATTTTCTTTTTCCTTTGGTGCTATGCCATTGCAGAATTTTTGATGATTATTTTATATAATTTTGTGATGTTGAGATTACTAAGAAATATGAATTAAATCAAGGGTGGCTTTTTATTACCCTCAAACCAAAAAAACAACTAATTTTGTAAAAAGAAAATGCAATAAAAATTACATGAGCAGGCTCAAAGAAAAATATATTAACCCTTTAACAGATTTCGGCTTCAAAAAACTTTTTGGATCTGAGATGAATAAAGTTTTATTGATTGATTTTTTGAATCAGATTTTACCTGATCGAAAAATTAAAGATTTGACCTATTCTTCCAATGAAAAAATGGGTAAGACCGAAATTGACAGGAAGGCGATTTTTGATTTGTATTGCATAGGTGATAGTGGAGAACGGTTCATAGTTGAAATGCAAAAAGCTAAACAAAATTATTTCAAGGATAGAAGTGTTTTTTATGCTTCATTTCCAATTCAAGAACAAGCTAAACGAAGTGAGTGGGATTATCAATTAGACCCAGTATATTCAGTTGGTATTCTTGATTTTATTTTTAATGATACTAAGGACGATGAAAATTTACTGCACATTGTAGAATTGAAAAATCAAGATGGAGAAGTTTTTTATGACAAGTTGAAATTCATTTATCTGGAATTACCTAAGTTCAATAAAAAAGAAGAGGATTTAGAAACGCATTTTGAAAAATGGCTTTATGTTTTTACTCATCTTTCAAAGTTGAATGATCGACCTTCAAAACTACAGGAACGTATTTTTTCGCGATTATTTGAAGCAGCAGAGATTGCAAAATTCACCCCAGTAGAAAGAGATGCATATGAGGAGAGTTTAAAATATTATCGTGATATAAAAAATGTAGTGGATACCTCACGAGATGAAGGTATGCAAGAGGGTTTAGAGAAGGGGATTGAGAAGGGAATGAAAAAAGGAATGGAGAAGGGAATGAAAAAAGGGATTGAAAAAGGCTTAAAAGAAGGAAAAGAAAAGAGGAACATAGAAATTGCAAAACAAATGAAAAAAGAAGGATTCACAAATGAGCAGATTACTAAACTTACAGGATTGAGTAACAATGAAATTGAAAAATTGTAATGAAAGAATTTTGATATAAAACTATGAACGAAACAGTTTCTAAAAATTTCCATTCACCTACTCGTAAAATCAAGACTGCTTGGATTTATGCTAAAGCTTTTCTCCAACAAATAGAAAATAAAAAAACGTATTTGAATTGTTATAAAAATAACAAACCTGGAATCATTGAATTTAGAAATGGAACTAAAGTTGAAGTACAGGGAAAAAGATGTATTCAATTTATGAACTCTATCTTTTTTAATCAAATCTATGGAAAACCTAGTGGGCAGAAAACCCTTGTGGATATTGGAGCAAACAAAGGTTTATTTTCAGTATTTTTTGGAAGCCAATTAAAAGGCACCAATTTTAAAATGTTCTCCTACGAACCTCATCCCAAAACCTTCGAATTACTTAATAAAAATATCCAGCATAATCATTTAGGAAAAAACATTCAAACTTTTCAAAAATGTGTATCAGGAGCGCCTGTTGCTGCTCAAACATTTTTTGTTGCTAGAGAGAGTTTTGATTATTCAATGTTTAATGAGTACGGTTCTGAGGAGGAAATAACGGTAGAAAATATTACACTTCAAGAAATATTTGACCAAAATAATATTCTCGTAATTGATTTGTTAAAAATGAATTGTGAAGGAGCGGAATATGAAATATTAATGAAATCTCCGCTGTCATATTTATATAAAATTCGAGAAATTCGAATGGAGTATCACAACTTTGAATTGAATGGGAAAATTTATGATTTAAATCCTCTGATTGAATTTTTACAAAAAAATAATTTTACGATTACGAATCATTTGCCCTATGCTGCAGAGCATGGGATTATTTGGTTTAAAAATAACAATAAACTTCCGTGATGTTGATGTCTGATTTGAAAAATAAAAATATCCTTTTTTTATGTAGTTGGTTTCCTACAAGAGTTTTACCTTTTAATGGAAATTTTTGTTTTAAACATGCTCGTAGTATGGTGCGAAAAGGAGTTCCTGTTTCAGCGCTTACCGTTTGTGAAGATTTGTCAATGTCACAGCGATTTGAAATGGTAGAAGGAGAAGAGGATGGAGTTGAGTATGCAATCATTTATTATAATTATCCAATTCGATTATTTAAACATTTTTATAAAGCGAGAGGATACTTTAAAGGTCTGCGACATTTACGAAAGAAGAATGGAGAGTTTGATTTGATTCATGTTCAGATATTAATTGATAGTGGTTTTATCGCTTGGTGGTTAAATATTTGGAATAAGATCCCTTACGTTTTAACTGAAAATTCAACTGTTTTTTTACCGATAGACCCAAATGGAATTCCAAGCCTCTTAAAACCTTGGGTGAAAAGAGTAATTAAAAGGTGCTCTTATATGTTGCCTGTTTCGAGAGATTTGGAAATGAATATGAAAAAATTAAACTCAAAACCACCTTTTAAAATAGTACCGAATGTAGTTGATGTCGAACTTTTTCAACCTTCAAACAGAACGGAGAGAAAAGATAAAATCAGATTTTTACACATCTCTACTTTTGCCGATCAAAAAAATATGAATGGCTTACTTCGAGTGTTCAAACAACTAAGTGAGCAACGCCAAGATTTTACATTTACTATGGCAGGTGATGGCGATTTGGAAGAATTAAACCAGAAAGTTGCCCAACATGATTTTCCTGAAGACATGATTTTTACTGGAGGAAAAATGAATGAAAAAGAGGTAGCTGCTATGTTTAATGAGCATGATGCATTTGTATTGTTTAGTAATCATGAAAACTTGCCTTGTGTCTTGGTGGAAGCTCAAGCATGTGGTTTGCCCATCATTACGACGGATGCAGGAGGGAGTGATGAAATTGTAAATTCAGAAGAATATGGAATTGTAATCGATATTAGAGATGAATCAGCATTGTTAGAAAGTTTGAATAAAATGCTGGACAATTTTGATAAATATGATACTCAAAAAATTAGAGAGATCGCAGTAAATCGATATAGTGATGCAGCAGTAGCTGAAGCATTTATTGATGTTCATGAACAGGTTCTAAATTTATCCTAATCATTTATGTTGAAGAAAATATTTAATGTAAATATATTGTTATTTGTTGCGTCAACATTGTTGACATTGCTTTTCGCTGAATTTTTAGTGCGTACTTTTTCTCCACGTCATAATATCTGGGATTACAAAGTTCCAACTATCGAAGAAGGTTGGAAAAGTATTTGTGTTCCAAATACGACTTTTCAACATTTTGATTCTGATGATGAATATTCAGTAGAGGTTAAAATAAATAAATATGGTTTTCGAGATCAAAAAGATTTGAGCAAATCCAAAGAGAAAGATATTGTACTTTTAGGAGATTCATTTTGTTTTGGATATGGAGTGGAAGAGGAAGAACGATTTGGAAATATTTTGAATAAAATGGTTGGAGATACTGTTGACGTTTTTAATGTGGCTACTCCAAATTGTCATTTTTTAACTTACCAAGAGAATTTAAAATACGCTAAGGATTTAGGATTAAAAACTCAAAACATGGTATTTGGAGTTTGTATGGAAAATGATGTATTGAATTATGACGAAATGACTTTGCCACAACCTCCCCAAGGTTGGAATCGTGTTAAATATTGGTTTCATCGCAACTCAAGCCTGTATGCTTTTATAGGAGAAAAATTGCATAATAGCCGTATCCTTGAAAAAGCCCTTCATAGTTTAGGCATTATGAATGATAATAGTGTGGCAGGAATTTCTACTATTCAAGAGCAGGAGGTCAAAAGTTCAGCTCAAAAAGTTGCAGAAATTGTAAGAGATTACAATGAATTAGTTTTGATTATTCCTTCCCGATATCTTTGGATTGAAGAGCTTCAGGATAAAGCTTTAGAAATACATCAAAGTTTTATCCAACAACTAAAAAATCAAGGAATCAAGGTTTTAGATATGAAACCATTGATTGAAGAAGTATCGGATGACCCTTTACATGAAATTTATTTTTTCAATGATGGACATTGGAATATTCGAGGAAACCAACTAGCCGCTGAAGCAATTCATAAATCATTAAATCTTTCAAAATAGAATTCTCAATTTGAACAACTCTTCAAAGATTTCATTTTTTTACTCTTTTATTTTTATTGTCTTTATTCTTTTTTGGACAAAGACAATTTCATCGGATCCATTGTATGATATGGATATGGTGGCGTACATGGGAGTGATGACAGAAATAGATGAAAGTGATTCACAGACTATTCACAACCTTGTATTTGATGATTTAAAAAGAGAATTACCTGCTTCAACTTACGATGAACTTACCACAGGGCCAGGCGTTCGTACTCAGTATAAAAATGATGTTGCATTTTATCATCAACATCTCACTTTTTTTAGAGTGAAGCCACTTTATACTTGGATTGCTTATGGTTTTCATAAAGTAGGATTTTCATTAGTAGATGCGTTGCTTTGGGTTTCTTTAGTCAGTTTTGTTGGAATTGGATTGTTATTTTATTTTTGGATTGGAAAATTCTTATCACCTATTTTAGCTTTGTTAGTGGCTATTTTGACGATGATGCTTTCACCTGTTGCAGATTTGGCAAGGGATATTACACCAGATGCGTTGTCTACTTTTTTTGTTTTAGCAACAATGTATTCATATTGTTATTTGCATCGTGGGTGGATGCTGTTATTTTTAGTTTTAGCAATTTTAGCAAGAGTCGATAATTTTGTTTTGGCAGGAGTGTTGGGTTTTATGTTGGTTTTTGAAAAGAAGATTTTCTCGATATTTAACCTACCCAAAACTCAAAATTCTAAAATACCTTTTATTGATAAAAAAGAACTAGGGTGGGGGATTGGTTCAATGTTAGTTGGAGTGATTTTATTTTTAATTATTCCATTTATAGTTGGAAACAACAATGAATGGCTAGGGAAATTCTCTCATACTTTTTCAATAAAACAATATATTTCCGAATTGATTTTTTCCATAAATACTTTCCGATATTCGCATTTCCAATTGATATTGATTTTTGGAATTATATTGTTACCATTGTTAAAAATGATGGATCAATTTGAAAAGAAAATTTTATTGCTTATTGCTTTGGTGATGGGAGGAAGATTGGTTTTGTTTCCTTCTTTTCAAGATCGATTTTTTGTTGCTTATGAGTTGTTGATTTTTATTGTTTTAGCAAGATTGATGTGGCGAAGAAATCAATCTAATAACTGATTTTTATTTATTAATTCTATGATTCCGTTGGCTACTCTTTGATGACCTGATTTATTTAAATGAACATCCAGATTGAAGAAGTCATCATCAGTTAATATTTCTGAGGCATCAAAAAGAATGATATTTGTTGGTTGATTTTTTTGGAAAAAAAATTCTTTAAGAATAGGAAATGTAGGATTTGCGGTAGTATTTCGCTCAGGAGTAAAAAGAATGATTTTACCATTAAATTCTTTTTGTATTAAATCAATAATTTTGAAAAAGTCCTCAGTCCATACTTTATCATCTATTTTCTCTAATACTTTATTCCGAAACTCTTTCCTTGTATGACCACTTATAGATCTAATTATTTTTGCACAAAATTCAAAAGACCATTTAAATAAATAGTATTTTTTTCTAAGATAATTAGTGCGTTGTGCTTTTTCATATTTTAGATTTGAGGAAACTTCCAAAGTCAAATTGTTTGCAATAAAAGAACGATTCTCATGGATGTCATTTTCATAAAATTGCAGAATTATTGTTTTACAAGAATCCAATTGTGCTTGTTTTAAAAATAACAACTCTCTTGCAGTACCATAAGAAGACACACCTAAATTTAAAGTTTTCTTTTGAAGTTGTTCCCCAATAATGGAAGAGAAAGTGTTTTGACTATCAACCCCCCAACCCATCGTAAATGAATCTCCAATGCAAATAATTTCAGGTGACTTTAAAGAATTTTCATTATCTCTGGCTCCAATGCTATTTACTGAAAAATCTGTGTCGAATTCAAAATTTGAAAACCGACTTTCTCCTGGTGTTAATTTATAAAAGAGTTCTTTATCATAATGGCTTAAATCAGTATTAAACTGTGGTAAGTTTAACATTCTATAATTGTAAATATATTGAAGATTTGATTGAAGAAATGTTGGAATGTTTTTCGAGGATTTTGAAAAAACAAAAACTAGATAAATTGATATTTCGATAAATGATAGTAATATTATAAGATAGCGAAACTTAACGTGAATTAATTTTGATAAAAAATAGAGGAGAGTAAGTATTCCTACAAGAACAAAAATAGGATAGCAGTACACGCTTAGCCAAGAATTTGCAAAATTCTCAAAGAAAAAAGTAGGAAAGCTTAACAATGCAATTGCAGAAATTAAACCAGCAAAATCCGATAGTTTTTTTGAAATGATTAATGACAATATTAATTAGAATTTATTTTTTTTGAAAAGGATGATTCTTTAACGGAACTTTTGCCAAAGGGTGATATTCACCTTTTAACCCAACCGGTTCTTGATGCCGAATATCATAAACAATTTCAATCGCTTTTCTCGATGAACCAATCCGAAATCCATTTCCCTTTAAAACCTCTTCATAGCTACGTGTATGCAATTCTGTAAAACCACCACTAAATTCAAATTCTTGATTTTCGATTTCAATAGACCGATAAGTTCGTAGCCCTTTTTCTTTAAGATGTTCAGGTATCAAATCATAGTTGATACTCAAAAACCAACGGACATTTGCACGATCCAATTCTAAAAAGCCAGCTGCACGATCATGAGTATGAATATTAACCGTATTTTTTTTGACATCCCCAAAAATCCAAGTTAGCATATCGTAAAAATGAACGCCAATGTTAGTTGCAATTCCTCCTGACTTGCTCAAATCTCCTTTCCAACTTGCGTAATACCAATTTCCACGAGAAGTCAAATAGGTCAAATCAATATCAAAAACTTTATCCTTAGGAGCAGCTTCTACTTGTTTTTTTAATGCAATCACACTAGGGTGAAGTCGAAGTTGCAAAATATTGTAAATGTGTTTTCCTGTCTCTTTTTCTGATTCTTCTAAGGCATCAATATTCCAAGGGTTTAAGACAATTGGTTTTTCGCAAATCACATCTGCTCCTTGCCTCAATCCAAATCGGATATGTGCATCATGTAAATAATTTGGTGAACAAATACTTACATAGTCAATGGGAGTGCCTCGCCTTTTTAATTTCTCCAAATGTCGATCAAACCTTTCAAACTCCACAAAAAATGCAGAATCAGGAAAATGACTATCAATTACTCCTACAGAATCGGATGGATCAAGGGCTGCCAATAAATTATTATTGGTATCCTTAATCGCTTTCATATGCCGAGGAGCGATATACCCTGCTGCGCCAATCAATCCAAAATTTTTCATTATGATATATTTAAACAAATCAAAAAGAGCCTCCAAAGCTTTTTTGATTAACTAATTTTTACAACTATATTTTCTTTCAGTTGATATTTTTCTCCATTTCCTTTGCATATTGCAAAACCATTTGTATCAAATTCCAATTTTTCTCCAAACTCACTCATCCAACCAATTTGTCGAGCAGGTATACCTACCATCAATGCATAATCAGGTACTTCAGATTTAACAACAGCACCAGCTCCAATGAATGCATATCTTCCAATATTATTTCCACAAACTATCGTCGCATTTGCACCAATTGAAGCCCCTTGCTTAACAATGGTTTTACGATATTCATCCTTCCGTTCCACTCCACTTCTTGGATTATAAACATTAGTGAAAACCATAGATGGGCCTAAAAAAACATTGTCTTCACAAATAACGCCTTCGTAAATAGAAACATTATTTTGGACTTTGACATCGTCTCCTAAAATAACCTTATTAGCAACAAAGACATTCTGCCCCAAGCTACAACGTTTACCGATTTTGGCTTTTCCCATTAGGTGACAAAAATGCCATATTTTAGTATCTTCGCCAATCTCACACCCTTCATCAACATATGCAGATTCGTGAGTAAAATAATTATTATTGGACATCTTTTATTTTTTAATCAAATACAAATAAACGAAGAAACCATTAAGAATGACAATGCTACTTAGTAAAATTATAGCCTTTTTTTTATTAATATTGGCAAGTCCGATTCTTTTAGTGGTAGCGGTTTTGATAAAAATAAAAATGCCGAATGGACCGATTTTATTTCAACAAAATAGAATTGGAAAAAGTGGTGTTCCTTTTTTAGTAAAAAAATTTAGAACAATGCGAATGGGGCACGGAGGTTCAAGTATCACCGTAGCAGGCCAATCTCGAATTACTCCTTTAGGGGCTTTTTTGAGAAAATATAAATTAGATGAACTCCCCCAATTGTTCAATATTTTAAAAGGGGAAATGGCATTTGTAGGCCCTCGCCCTGATGTGCCAGGTTATGCGGATAAATTGATAGGAGAGGATCGAAAAATTTTAAATTTATTGCCAGGAGTAACTGGGCCGGCTTCTTTAAAGTATGCAAATGAGGAAGAAATTTTGGCAAAACAAAAAGATCCTAAAAAATATAATGACGAAATAATTTATCCTGATAAAGTGAAAATTAATTTGGATTATTATCATAATCAGAGTTGGTGGTTAGATTGCAAAATCATTTTTCAAACTATTCAAGCAATTTTTAAATAGAAGTCATCAAATTTATATGAAATACGAAATTTATCTTTCCCCACCACACATGGGAGAAAACGAAATCAAATATATTCAAGAAGCTTTTGATACGAATTGGATAGCACCTGCGGGTGCTAATATAGGTTTGTTTGAAAAGGCATTACAGGATTTTACTGGTGCTAAATCTGCATTAGTTTTAAATTCTGGAACTGCTGCAATTCATTTAGCATTGATTGTTTTGGGAGTTCGATCAGGAGATGAAGTACTCGCTCCCACCTTAACTTTTGGGGCTACAATAAATCCAATTTTATACCTTGGAGCAAAACCAATTTTGATTGATAGCGAAAAAGATACTTGGAATATGTGTCCTCATGCAATGCGAAATGCAATTGAAGATCGTATCAAAAAAGGCAAAAAACCAAAAGCTATTATGGTTGTTCACCTCTACGGAATGCCTGCCAAAATGAAAGAAATTCAAGCGATTAGTGAAGCGTATGACATTCCAATTATTGAAGATGCGGCGGAGGCATTGGGAAGTACTTACCAAAATCAAGCACTTGGAAATTTAGGGAAAATAGGAATCATTTCATTTAATGGTAACAAGATACTTACAACTTCTGCGGGAGGTGCTTTTTTGTCCAATGATTTGGAATTGGTAGAGCATGCAAAATTATTAGCAACTGGAGCGAGGGAATTTATTCCACATTATAATTATCTCGAAGTGGGTTATAATTATCGAATGAGTAATATTCTTGCTGGAATTGGGCGAGGACAAATGGAGGTACTACCAAAACGAGTTGCAGCACGACGTGCTAATTTTTCTTTTTATAAAAAACATTTAAATGATATAGAAGGGGTGAGTTTTCATGAAGAACCGAGTGATGATTTTTATTCTTGTTTTTGGTTATCGGTGATGCTTTTTGATGAGACTGTTTTTGGAAAAAACAAAAAGGAGGAAGTCAGGTTAGCATTGATGGAAAATAAAATTGAATCACGTCCAGTTTGGACGCCGTTACATATGAATAAGATTTATAGTGAATTGCCTTTTTATGGTGGGAGAGTAGCGGAGGATATTTTTGAGGAAGGATTGTGTTTGCCGTCAGGTTCTGCGTTGACGATAGAGCAAAAGGAGAAGGTAGTGAGTATAATTCGAGAGGAATGCAAAACAAAGTAATGGAACATTTATCCGTTTTTTTTGTTATTTTTGAAAAGAACTAAAAATAATATTATGATATTTGAAATTCCAGATGGGTTACTAAAAGACAAGCATTATCAAATGAAAGATTTGCAAGTTGATGTTGCACTTGTTCTTTATCAGCGGCGTAAAATAACCTTAGCGCGTGCAGCAAAATGGCTAGGATTAAATCGATTAGAGTTTCAAAAGTTATTGGCAGATAGATCTATTCCCATTAATATGACTATTAATGATTTTAAGGAAGATCTTGATTCACTTCAATCAATGTCATTATAAATGTTAATCATAAGTGATACTTCTCCTATTATTAACCTTGCTGTTGTAGGCTTGCTTGATTTGCTTCCACAGTTATTTTCCGAGATAATTATTCCTACTGCGGTATATGAGGAAATTGTAGTAAATGGAAAAGGTTTGCCAGGATCAAATGAGATATCTAATGCAAAATGGATAAAAATAGTCTCTTGTTCGAATCAAAATTTACTATCTCAATTAATAGTAGATTTAGATATTGGAGAAGCAGAAGCGATAGTACTTGCTGTTGAACTTCAAGCTGAATTTTTACTTATTGATGAAATTTTGGGAAGAGCGATTGCAAAAAAACACCAGATAAGACCATTGGGAATTCTTGGAATTTTACTTCAAGCAAAAGAGAAAAAACTCATTCCTTTGGTTCGGCCTGTAATGGATAGTTTACGAAGTGAAGCTAATTTTTTTATCCACCCAAATTTATACATGTATGTTGTTGATTTAGCTGGGGAGTTAGAAAAATAAATAATTTAAAAGTGTTTTGAAAATCTTTTCTAGCCTTCAAATACCTCTTCCAAATCTATTATTAAATCCAAGAAAATCCCACTACGTATTTTCTCCCCTTTTGCAAAGGGAGTAGGGCGGAGCGACATATATTTACCATCACGAAGTCGATATGGAATGACTGTACCATCAGTAGGATGTGCCACCCAATATTCTTGGACACCAGCATTTTGATAGAGATCAAATTTATCTGTCAAATCTTTTTTAGAGGTAGCTGGGGAAAGAATTTCTATAATCCAATCAGGAGCACCATTACAGCCTTGAGTATCCAATTTGGAACGGTCACAGATAATCGAAAGATCAGGTTGGACGACTGTATTTATTTTGTTAGCTGTTTGTTTTTCGAATGGTAAAGGAAGTCTAACATCAAAAGGGGCACTAAAAACCATACATGGATTTTTCTTAAGATAACTACCAATGATTACATGAAAATTACTAGAAACAACTTGATGAGATAAATTAGGAGCAGGCGACATTTTTACTACTTTGCCTCTTATTAATTCTACCATTTCGTCAAATTGCCAAGTAAGGTAATCAGCGTAAGTATATTGTTTTGTTAAATCTAATTGATTGATGTCAGTAATCATGTATCTATTTTTATCAAAAATACAATATTTTCATTTAAAATGATGGCATTTTAATGTTTATAGGTCTTAGAAAATTTCCATTTTCAAATTGCGAAATTCTTATATGTCGGTGGCTTTAAATTTAACCCGTCTACTTTCTAGTAGGTGGTTGTTAAATCAATAAAAGGGAGAAGAATTTCTTTAATTTTTTGATGTCCAGATATTTTGAGATGCCCATCAATTGGATAAAAATCTTCTTTTTTCAGAATAGAAGAAACATCCAAAACTTGAATATTATTGAGCTTTTCCTTAGAAATATATTTTTTAGCATTGTGATAAAAATCGCTAGAACCAATAGGGTCACCTAAACTGAAAACTATTAGCTCCCCATTAAATTTTTCTTGAATCAATTGTACGATTTTAAAAAAATTGGAACATTGAGTTTCATTTCCTATTTCTTCACTTCTTTCATTTTTTGGATAAATTATTTTTATAATTTGATGGCGACTGGCTTCAAAAATAAATTTGAAAGGATAATATGTTGAGCAAATAAAATTCTTTACTGTTGCCGATTTATAGGTTTGTTTTGAGGAAATATTTAATTGATGATTGCTATTTAAAAAAGCTAAATTTTCTTCTGCATCGTTTTGACAGTATTGCCAAACAATAGTTTTACAAGAATCCATTTTTATTCTTTTTGATAATAAATATTCTCTTGCTGTTCCATATGAAGCTATCGCTGTATTGAGTACTTTCTTTTTGGTTTTCACCTCCAAAAGATTGGGATATGTTTTATTTTGTTCTACCCCTATTCCCATGGTAAATGAATCTCCAAAAACAATAATTTCAGGATAATGCAAGGATGCTTCATCATCTCTAAGTCCAAGACTATTGACGTTATAAGTATTGGAATATTCCAAATTTGAATTAGTACTTTTTCCTGGCTTCAAGGTATAAAATAACTCTGCATCATATTGCCCAAGCCCATCCTGAAAAGTGGGAAGGTTTCTCTGAAACCCGTGATAAAAGTTTTGATATCTTTGTTGGAACATTTCAGATGGAATCCAATCATTTTTTAATAAAACGCCGATAGAAAAAATGCCAATTTCTAATAACCCAAAAAGCATAAAAATATAAAGTGATTTGATTTTAATGATTTTTGAAAAAAAATAGATGCTAATATAGATACCTATTCCAATAAAAACCATATACAAAACACCAGTAAAAACGTTTACAGAAAAATAGTCTTTAAAAAATATGGGAAAAATTAGGAGTACTACTCCACTTAGAAATCCTAATAAATTTACATTTGAATGCTGCATGTTTAAGGAGTATTTAAAACTCTAAGAAAATCATTCATTTGTTCTTCCCATGTAAATTTTTTCAATTCTTTTTCATTTATTGAAAAAACTACTTCACCATTTTTTTTCCATTCGTGATATTTTTCTAAAATAAAAATTTCCACGTCATTTTGATGTTGAGAAGAATCATAAACGACTTTTCCTGCTTTTACTTCTTCGAAAATCATTTCAAATTCCTCATCCTTAGAACCATTGATAATTAATAAAATTGGGTTTCGAGCTACTAAGTATTCATAAAACTTAGCAGTCAAAATTCCTTTTTGATTATCGCTGGCCCAGCTTAACAATAAATTTACGTGACTGGATCTTTGAATTTTTTGAGCTTCATTTATTAGTAAGATTCCATGAGTGGTATTGATTTTTTCTAGATTATATTTCCCAATCCATTGATTCCAAACACCACCTTCTTTTCCTGCATAAATGAGTTGAAAATCTGACTCGTCGATTTTTTTATCTAAAATTAATTGTTGAATAGTTTTTAATAAAATGTTAGCCGATTGATATTGTGGGTAAATAGAACCGGTGTAGGCTATGGTAAATTTCTTAGAATTATTTTTTTCGGAAATGTCTTGTTGTAAAGATGAAATTCCATTTCTTAAAACATAAACATTGGCGTGATAGTTTTCTAATTTTTTGGCAAGTCCTTCCGAAACTGTAGTGACAACATCCGCATGTTTTAATATTTTTCGATTAAACCATTTTTGAATTTTTGGAAAAAAAACGTTTTTACGAATTTCGTCTACATGCAGGTCTCGAAAGTCCGCAATCCAATATAATTTTGGATTCCATTTTTTTAATAAAAAACAAATCAAGTGATCCGAATATGGTTTGTAAGAAGAAAAAAGAACTTCAATATCTTGTTCTCGGATTATTTTTTCCCCTTTAAAAAACCCTCCTAAAATATACGTCAAACCACCATCGGCTAGAAAAAGATTAAATGGGAATGAGTAGCTCAATTTGCTTAGGAATTTTGCAAATGAACTTTTTTTGGTGCTTTGCGAGACTCCTGTAGATGTCTTGTTTTTTCTAGTTAAAAAACGGCGTAAATCCCATGTCCAGACCTCAGTAGTATTGCTATCATCGAATGGGAGATTTTCTTTTGGAAATAAATGTCTATTGGAAGTGGTGAGGCAATGAATGTTTTTAAAGTATTTTTGAGCTTCTAGATGAAAATTAAAAATGCGAACTACTGCTACCGTTTTGATGGGAGGCAGATAGTAAGAGATAATAAGTAACTTGTTTTGATGTTTTTTTTTCATTTTAAGAAAATAACAATTCAGATTGTTGTTATCTTTTGCCAAAGATACCCAAAGAGATATTTTTTTATTGATTTTAAAAAAATCATTTTAAAAAAAGCCATTTTGTTTGCCAAACGGTTTATTTTGAGCATTGAAATTGAAAATAAAAAAAATGAATGACGATTATAAAGAATGGGAAGCTGAAGGAAGGCTTTTACCTTCTGTTACCACAGAAAAAAGAAAAAATAAAACCCGCAAACGAAACAAGTCTGCCAAAAATCAAGAAGAAAAAACCGTAAAAAATAAGGGTTTGCGCAAAAAAATAGCATTCAATGTAGCGTTTATTTTTGCGAAAGCCCTAAGCTAATCACTTATCATTCCTTCAATAACCACGAGATAACTTTATGGGAAGAAAAAGTAAAAAACAAAAGGGAAAAATTTCACTTCAAGAAGTGGAAACAGCATTTAAACAGGGAAACCTTCAAGTTGCCAATAAGAAACTGACAATTGCAAGGGTAAAACCAGGTGAGGAAGAAAAATATATTTTTCTTAAAACCCAAATTACACATGGGCTTGCTATTCAATATTTTAAAAACCATGAATACGAAAGAGTTACTAAATTTTTGATTCCAACTATCGGTGGCATCAGAAAACAAAATCCATCCATTCATCTTTCCAGTTTTTCTGTCATGATCGGAGTAAGTTTTCTTTATTTGTCAAAATATGAAGAAGCGCAAAAATATCTTCAGCCTTTAGCCGAGAATATCCCATCGGCTGGATTTTATTACTTATTGACAATATTATATGGTACTGCGAATGAATTAACAACTTGGAATGATTTCATTGAAAAAAATCAACTTGTTTTTCATCATCTTCCCGAAAATCGTCAAAAATATTTAGAAGTTATTTTTTCTTTACAAAATAATAATATAGAATCATTTGATGAAAAAAGACCAAATGTAGAAGTCTTGTTAGAAAAAACACAACACGAGAGTCGTTCTAATCTTTTTAACCTTCAAGTCCTGAAAAATGTTTTCACAACCGAAAAGAAGGACATCGAATCACTTAAGGTTAAGCCAGAAAAAATAAAACCTTTATACAAGGTACTTTCGGGTATGCCCATTTCTGACCAAGCTGAGTTAATCTACTTACAGTCTATTCCATTGATGGAAGACATGTCCAAAAAAATTAAAAGCACAACTGATTTAAGCCAAGTTACTCCAAAACTAGAACAACTACTTACCGAAAACAAACTGATTCCATTTCGAGATTTAGATAAAATAATACCAGCCGTTCCTGAAAAATATCAACCATATATTGTCTATAACCAGGTTGCCATGATTGCTAATCTGGGGTTGCAGACTGCAATAGATGATCGTAATATTATGTCATTGGTTAATAAATATACTTCGCTGTTGCTGTCGGTGCCTGAAGGAGGGTTGTTGTATTTTTCATTGGCAATGTTTTATCAAGATGGTTTTAAGGCTCGGAATTTAGTAACGAACTTGAAAAAATATTTATCCAATTTTGGAAATGTATTGTTACCGAATCAGATGGGGAATTTGGGGTGGCTATTATATTCAATATTTAATAATACAGAGGGCAATGAAAAAGGATCACCTACTTTTCGAAAATCGGTAACACAAGTCGTAGAGGAATACCCATCTCTTTATGGCTTAAAATGGTGGCTGTTGTTGGAATCTATATTTTCACCAGATTTTCCAACTCCACAAGAAACCTTGGATATATTTAGCCATAATTTGTCGGAATTTACTCAAAAAACCATGAGAAAAAAATTCAATGCCCGGTTACTTGAGGTCTCACCTGATATGATGCGAGATGCCTTTGGTGGACTTTTTGACAGATTAATTCCTGGGGAGGCAGAGTTAGGGATAAGTGCTATCTTTGGAGAAGTTATTAAAAATACAAATGCTGCTTTTTCCAAAGCTGCCAATGAGTTTGGACTTCATCCTGAATCAAAAATCTTGTTAGATTGTTATAATATTACTTACCAACAAATTTCTAAAAATAGAAATGTACTAAGACGGAAGAATACTCCAATCATAAAATCTTTAGAAAAAGATTACAAAAAAGCCTTGACTTTATTGAATGAGGATGGAGTAAATTCTCAATATTATAAAGATTTTGAGGCAAGAGATATTTCAACAGAGATAACTGATATTATGGATTTGGTATTGAATTCTCCCAATAGCAAATTTCTTCCTAAAAAGGCAAATAAAATGATTGCTTCTTATGGGCAAGAAAGATTTATAAATCAATTTTTGAAAGAACTGGATGAAGTTCATTATGATCCAGATTTTGAAGTAGGCACCGTAAAACTATTGTTACAATTGCATGACAAAGCTACACCTCCAGAGGAGAGTCCTTTGTTTTTGTTTGGGAAAGAAATCAAAAAATTAGTGGATACTTATGATTGTAATTGTCCTACAAGTTTTTTAGTAAATATTACTAATAAATTAGGTAAGTCATCGACTGGCAAGAAATTGCGAGAAGGAAAGCCCTTGTATCCTTACTTAAAAGGTTATGGTGAAGAACTGTCATCAAGAAAATTGCATAAACCTGTGCGAGATTTTCAAACTTGGATGAAGGAGCAATAAATTTAATACACGAGTCAAGGTCTGACTTGAAAAATCAGACTTTGACTCGTGTATGGATTACAGAATAAAAATAAAATCATGAAACAATCTGCTTACGAAATATTAAATATTTCTCCACAAGCCACTAAGAAAGAAATTCGTCGAGCGTATAAAACCTTGGCACGAGAGTTTACACCTGAAAAAAATCCAAACCAGTTTTCTAAAATTAGAGAAGCATTTGAATATTTGACTCAGACGGAACACGAGATGTTTATTGATAGTTTTCCTCTTTATCAGAATGTTGTCAAAAAAATGAAAAAGGATCAATCAGAAAAACCAACTGAGATTCCTTCAAAAGAACAATCGCTAAAGATATTAAATCAAGTTTTTGAAACGCCTTTTAATACGGTTTTTGAAATAAATACACTTTTTGAAAATGACAAAAGAACAACTTAAAGAATATATTAATGAGGCAGTAGATGCCATGGATTCAGGAGAATTGGAAAATTTATTTCCGTCATCACAACAACCAGATTTATATACAGTAGTGCAAGAGATGGTTGGATTGAGAGGTGAAGTTAAGCGACTTTCACAATCTAGTTTACAATTAAATAACAATTTAAAAACATCTGCTGAAGAACAAAAAAGAGAATGGGGAGACATGATGCAGTCATTACAAGCTACTACAGGAGCAAATATTGAACCCCTGATTTCGGAAGAAGAAATTAAAAACCTGATTGCAAAACTGGTGGAACAAGATGACAATATTCATAGAATGAGTAAGGAATTTGAAAAAATCGAGACTCCGACTTTTTGGACATTAAATAGTTTTAAGCAACAACTGGCATCTTGGAATAAGGGTTTTGAAATGAATCAAACACAATGGAAAGCATTTTTTAAACAAACTGGTATCTATAAAACAGGAAAAATCGGAGAGCAATTTGACCCTCGATATCATGAGGCGATTGCTACAAAACAAGATACTTCCAAAAATGAAAATATCATTCTTGAAACTGAATTGATTGGTATTATTTTTAAAAACAAATTGATTAGACGAGCTAGAGTAATCGTTAATAAATAAAAAAATCATCAATATTATGATTGTAGGAATAGACTTAGGAACTACCAATTCTGTAATTTCTTATCTTAAAGACAAAGAACCACAGACTATTATTGTCAATGGAAATACATTGTTACCTTCTGTGGTGAGTCTTACGGATGAAGGATTTATCGTAGGTAGAATTGCCAAAAACATGGCAATGCTTGAACCTGAAAAAACTATTATTTCTGTAAAAAGAAAAATGGGCCAAGATATAGAAATCCAAATAGGAGATCGAAAAATGCGCCCTGAAGAAATCTCTGCTGTAATCCTTAAAAAATTAAAAGAGGAAGCAGTCAAAGCATTGGATCTTTCGCCCACAGAATTGTTGCGAGCCGTGGTAACGGTTCCTGCATATTTTACCGAAATGCAAAGACAAGCTACCAAGCAAGCCGCAGAATCAGCGGGACTAAAAGTAGAAAGAATCATCAATGAACCAACTGCTGCTGGGTTAGCTTTTGGAATGTCAGCTATGGACGAATCAATCTATGCGATATATGATTTTGGAGGAGGCACTTTTGATGTGTCTGTTATAGAAAGCAATGAAGGGATGATAGAAGTGTTGGCGAGTACAGGAAATAATTTATTGGGTGGTGACGATTTGGATGATTTGTTGAGTGATTATATCTGGAAGAATTTTGTAAGTGAAAACAAATTGGAGACATCTATACCCAATTCAAAAGTCAAAGCGCGACTAAAACATATCGCTGAAAATATTAAAATAAAACTTTCAACAGAAGAAGAGTTTAGCATACAAGAGAGTTTCTTTTTTCAACAACAAGATACGAATTATCATATCGAGCAAACCATCACTAGAGCTACTTTTGAAGAATTGATTGCAGAGAAAGTAAATGAAACGATTCAACATTTAGAGAAAGCGATCAAAGAAGCTAAAATTCAAGAGGATGAATTGGATGGTATTTTATTGGTAGGAGGTTCTAGTCGGATTCCACTTGTCAATAAAAAGATAGAACAACGGTTTGGGATTTCACCAGTACTGATTAATCATCCCAATGAAGCCATTGCCCATGGAGCAACTATTCAAGGTGCTATTATTGAAGATGTTGATATTGATACTATTCTTATTGATATCACTCCACATTCTCTTGGGGTAGGAGCTTTGGATGATTCTTCTTTTATGGGAAATCCTTTTTCTCATAAAGAACCTGATTTAGTAGCTGCGGCAGTCATCAATAAAAATACTCCAATACCTGCACAAAGAACAAAAACTTTTCATGCCGCATCACCGTACCAGAAAAATTTTGAATTGAAAGTATATCAAGGAGAGGATTTTCTACTGCGGGATAATCATCAGATAGGAGAAATGTTACTTGAAGTGGTTAATCCTCCTGAAGATAGCGAAATTGAAGTGAGTTTCAATTTGGATATTAATGGTATTCTGAATGTAACGGCAATGGAAACAACGACTAGGCAGGAAGTAAAAGCTGAGTTCAAAAGTAGTAGAGGCTATAAAGTCAAAAAATCTACACTTGAGAATGAAACGCTTCTTTCGATGGATCAATCTAGCCAAACATTGATTAATCGATCTCAAAAAATTCTAGCATCATTATCCAATGAGGAGGATAAAATAGAACTGACAGAATTAATTGAAAAATATAAAACTGCACATACTTCAGAAAATCAAGAAAATGTAACAACTGTAGAAAGTGAATTAATGGATTTATTATATTATTTGGAAAATGAAAATTAAAATAAACTGTCCTATTTGTCGTGCAAAAAATGAGTTGACTTTGGCAAATAAATCATGCCGAAGGTGTAAAGAAGACTTGTCATTATTGTATCAAACCAAAGCATATTCTTTAAAATACCGACTCCATTTTATACAGCTATTATCGCAACCTGAGGCTTTTGTCCAAAAGCAACAATTGATGTCTGCGGCTACTTATTTGGTGAATCCTATGAAGGAAAATCTTTAAATAAAAGGAAAGAAGTGAGGTATAGCGAAAGATCGAGGAGGAGTGAGATGTTGCTATTTGATGGGATATTAAAAATAATAATTTTAGAAAGGATTAATTGTGACTAGGATTTAATTAGGGTTTCCTAAGAAAGCGATAACTTATGTTGGATAATAATTTGCACACGTGCAAAGTTATTTGCTAATTCTTCAAATTACTTTACATTTTGTAAAAATACTTGTGTTTCTCCTAATATTAAAAGGTGCTGGAAATTTGATAAAAATCATGTACAAGGTGTTAATAACAATATAAATACGGCTTAAATTACATTTTTTTGATAGAAATAGGCATTTCTGAGGAAACCCTAATTAATATTAGAGCTGATTTTTTCCGATATTTGGTAAAAATCATATTACTTATGAGCGCATCATTTAAAATCCCTATCCATAAATTGAATCCTGCATTTATTAAAGATATGCAAGAAAAATATGGTGATGCTGAATTAGAAATTTTCATCAATCCACAATCTGACTTTCAACCAATGAAAGAATCTGAATTTTGGGAAGGAATAGATTTATTGGATTGGGATAAAAAAGATAATCAAAAAATTATCGCACCTTTGGTTCAAAAGTTATCTTCCTTACCTGTAGGACACATTTATAATTTTCAAGAAATCCTTTCTCAAAAATTATATTTACTTGACCAACAGAATATTGCGGAAAATATGGGTAAATATTCTTACCAAGAGAATGAATATTTTTCAGTAGATAATTTCTTATATGCGAGAGCTTGTGTAGTGGCAAATGGCAAAGAAGCATTTGACGAAGTGTTAAATGATTCAAAAACAATGTTTAAAGATTTGACTTTTGAATCTTTGCTTTCAGTTGCATCTATTGCTTATACTATGAAAACGAAAAAACAATTTATCTACATTCCTTCCTATAATTATGAAACGTATAGTAATAAAGAAGGATGGCTAATTAATGAGAATGAGTAAAAAGAAAAAGCGTCATGGCAATTCAATTGATAATGACGAACCTCATCACCTCTATGATATTAGAGATGTTCAAGAAAATGATACTTTCAAATATGGTATAAGCCAAGATCCTATCGAAAAAGATGGACTTTCCAAACGGTTACGTGATCAAATAAATTTGTATAATGTTGTGGCTGGATTTATTCGCTTCTTTGCTCAAATTCTCATAAAAGGTATTCCTTCACGAAAGGAAGCAATCGAAAAAGAACATATCCAAAAATATAAGGATGAATATGGAAGGAAACCTAGAGGTAACAGGAAGTATAAATTATGAATACTCAATTACCATTTGACATTTTTTTAAATTAATCAAACAAAGCCATCAAATCGTCCTTCTTCAATGACTTCAAAATATTTTCATCTGTACGAATAATATTAGTTGCTAATTTTTTCTTTTTGGCTTGAAGTTTTAGAATCTTTTCTTCAATCGAATTTTTACGAATAGAGTTCTGGCAACTAATTGTGTCCAAGCACTTATTTCGATCGACTAACTTTTAGATTAGGAGTTGATGTAGCGAATACTTTTACACTTTTTTTACGTACTAAAATTTTTTTATGTAGCTTTGCCCACCATTTACGTAATAATTATGCCTAAGATTATATCTATTGCCGACCAAAAAGGAGAAGTTGGTAAGTCAACTATCAAAATTTTATTAGCCACTACTTTAGCCAAAAGTCAAGAGAATTCCTTCCAAAATATTCTAATACTTGATACAGATAGTCAAGGTTCAATAACTAAGATTCTAGGGTTAGAAGAAAGAATAAATCCAAACATTAAAAAAGAAGTACAAGTAGAATATATCGAATATTCAAGAGTCAATAGATTTTTGAAACGATATGAAAATGACTATGATTTAATATTTATGGACAATTCTAGAATGACCTCTTTTCAGAAAGCTGTAGGGATTTTAATGGTAGAGCAAATGGGATTAAATAGGCTAAGATCAAAACGTAGTGATTTGAAGTTATCTACTAAGCCTAGCTTTTATAATTCAATATTAGCAAGTGCATAAGGAAGAAGACTTGAGGACTTCTTTAATGAATTTAAGGACATTATAAATAAATAAAATGGCAAAGAAAAATAAGTCAAAGAAGGCGCAGATTTCAGATATATTGGGTGATGATGCTCAAAAATCAGCTGAGACTTCTTTAGAAAAAAATGAAACAGGAGTTGGTGGAAAAAAACGTGGGCCGAAAGGAGTAGAAGGCAAATTAACAAGGTTACTTGTAACAGACAAATCAAGAAAAACCCTAAAAAAAATTGCCGCATTTGAAGGAAAAACTATGATAGTTGCTTTTGACGAAATAGTCGAAAAACATTGGCAAGGCATGATTAATCAACAAAATTAATTTCATTAGTATTATTTGTTTAAAGCGATTTAATTTTTAGATTGAATTAATATCATTAATTCAATCTAAAAATTATCGAAAATATACTCTAGCCTTTATAGATATTTTTTGTGGGTTTGTTATCGCTCCATTTAATAGCAAATAATTATATTGTAATCCAAAGGAAAATAGAGGAAAAGGAGCAATCTCCAATTCTGCTAATAAATTTAAACCATACAATTTTTTTGTAGGATATAATTCAGCAGTATTACTTTTTTCAATTCCCAACAAAGCACCTCCACCTAAATAGATGGTGGTTGAAAGTATTTTCTTTGGTTTAAATCCTATCACATAATCGAACCCGATCAGATTTGTTTTAACAGAAAAATCGGCTGTACTAATTAGAGTATCTGAAAGATTTTGTTTTAGGCGATGCACATTAAAACGAAGTTCATTAAAACTATCTAAATGATAATGAGCAGTTAGATTGTATACATCATTTTTAAGATACTTTCCAATCGATGCAGAAAGACCTTTGGAAAAGTGTTGTTGCGCAATCGTACTTTGAGAAGATATTAGAATCAATAAAGCTATTATTATATACCGCATTAGTCGCATTAGTAAATTTGTTTTATGGCTAGTTTATGATACAAGATATTAAGATTAATATTTCTTCCATCCTCCACTAATTCAAGGTATAGAAGCCTATCCGAAGGAATCGCAAGCTTGCCAAAAACAGCAACATATTTATTTACTTGCATGGGGAGCACTCTTGTAAATTTTCCGTTCTTTGTATATATAGGTGTTAATTTTCTTTCATGGACAGCCGCTTTTTTAGGTCGCCTCCGCTCTCTAACTCCAAATTCGAGATAAGATATATCGTATGGAATGGCACCCGAATTTCGAATTTCATAAACGATATAAGCATTGTCAAGGGAGTGATATATTCCAGTCACCTTTAAGAGAATATCTCCATTCGTTTTACCGATGTAATCATACATATCTCGTTTATCTAATAATTTTGTTGCTTTCTTCTTAATTTCGTTAAGCCTTCTTTCACTACTTTTTTGATTGATATTCTTATTCGGTTTGACATCAATATTAGGTTTCTTTTTTGATTGACTTGATGGAGATTGATGTTCTTGTTTGTACCTAGTTGGTGGCGTAAAGTAATCTACTTTTTTTTTCTTCCTAAATCCTTTTTCATCATCATCTTGATTGAATTTTTGAATGGCTTGTGCAGGTTTAATAAAATAATTCAACCGAGGTTTATCATTATATTTCACAAAAAAGCTATAATAAAATTGGTCTTTTGTCAGAACAGTTAAGTTTGTTTTGTTTACAGTTTTCACCCCTTTAATTCGGAGTATATTATTGGTATAGCTAATAATGTAATTTTCATTGTCCCCTATATCTGCATAAATAATGTCAGAATAGAACACTAGATGAGAAGTTTGATTATTCTTAATTTCAATCGTTTTTGTTTGCCCTAAAACCGATAATGAAAGGAATATAACAATACAAATACATAAACTATTTTTCATCGTTGCTTTTTATTATTAATTAACAATACAGGATAACCTGTTGGAATATGGGCAGTATTTCTGCTATTTGCTTTCCTTCCTAATTTAATGGATACATTTCCTAGCGTATTCCTTAAGCCTAATTTCCCTGCATCAGAAAGACCTTGACTAATGACATCTTTTGTAACGCTTTGATAGGCACCATCAATGTAAATTCCTGCCATACCATCCATATCATAAACCGTCAGCGCAACGGGAAGAATCCTATCCTCTAAGTTGATGGAAGTAATATTGACAAACAACCTATTTGCAGAAATAGTACAGATACCGTAGAGCGTTGTATTTTTGTAAATGGGAACATCATTGTAAAAATTATTTTCCAATATTCTCAATTGAATTTTATCTCCACTTCTAAATTTTGCTTTTTGGTCGATCACCGCTTTTAATGAATTTTTATGATTGACTAATGGGTCAATTGCAGGAAGGGTAGTAATAACAGCTTGGGAATTTTTTTGTTCTTTTTTTTCTTTTTGATTCATTTTCAAATCATCAATTTGCCCAGTAGTTGTGCCAAAGGATAAGCCATTCTTTTTTATCTTTCTTTGGTCGTCTTGTGGCTCATTTATAGATGCACCATGCAACATCGCAAATTGTTGTTGTGTAGCAGCAGCTCCTTTTCTATAAGCAGCAGCTTCAATAGCAATAGTCGATTCATCTAAATCTAATCGCTTTTTTCTATTGTCAGCTTTTGCAGCTTTAAGCCGTTCTTTTCTTTGCTCCTCCAAAAGATGATATTTACTTTTCTTATCTTTTTTTATTTTATCCATCACATATTCCACTTCATTAATTGCAGTAGAATCTTTTTGGGGTCGAGTCCGCTCTCCTACAACTTGAACTTCATTTGGATTATCGGAAAGGGTAGGAGAGAGGTCTTTATCATAACCCGTTAAGGTTTCGTCATATGCTCCTACGCTTTTGGAATAAACAGATTTATCCAATTTCTTTTTCACTTTCGCCATCAAGAAATTTTCATTTTTTTCTTCCTTTTGTATCTCTTTTTTTGATAGAGAAAATATTTCACTTGCCTTCGTTTTAGTGGAGATATAATTAATGTCTTCCTGTAAATCGACTGCCATCGTAATCGCTTTGATTTTATTTTGAACGGCTTTATTGACCAGAGTATTTTTTGCTAGGTAAGTGGTACCTCCTAGCAACCATACGACCACAGGAAGTAGATATAAGATAGGAGGTAAAGCACCTTTATTTGTTTTGAAGAGATTTTTTATATTCATATTTATTTTTTAAATTTTCAATTTTCTTTCATTCAAAAAGAGCTAAACGAAGAGAGGCAGGGAGCAGCAGTAGTAGTTTTACCTATCTTTCATTTCTACAAATTGAATTCTATTATTCTTATGTATTTCAAAATTGCCAATCAATAATCCATGAGGGTTCGCATCTGTTCTAGCGACTTCTCTCAAGTCAAGGGAGGTAATTAGATTTTTTACTAAAAATCCTACTTGTGTTTGAACGATCTCTTTTCCATACTGGATAGCTTTATAAGGATAGACATCAATATTGGTATGAATCGAATCTAACTCATATTTGATTTCTACATCTGAAGCAATTAATTTCTTGTAATAACTATCTCCTCTTTTATCCATAAATGCCTTAACAGAGGCATCTCCCATAAGCATAATTTCATCTACCTTCTTTTTTATTTCATCGGGATTTGGAGTAATATCATATAGGAGGGAATGAAAATTTCTTACTTGAGATTTTACTTCTGCATTCCGATTTTTATTAGCAGAAATTTGGTAAGCGGTTAAGGTGTTACCATATCCATTTGTAATATAAATTTTACCTTTTCCTTTCGTTACCATTTGCATCGCAATAAACATCACGACCACACAGAATAGAAAAGAACTCACCAAGGCAATAATTGAGATGGTTCTTGTTTGCTTGAATGCCGTATCTATATTCATAAGACTATCTAATCTTTTAGTATTTAGAGGGGTTTCTATTTCCCCATCAATTAAGTTGACTTCTTTTTCTTTTTTTTCTTTGGTAGTTGCTTTAGGAATACCAAGGACTTTAAATAACATAACTTTTACATTCATATGATTAAGTCTTTGGTGGGTTTGGTGGTCTATTTTGTGGGGTATATCGTTGTGCGTTTCTTGCAGCTTTAAAAGAAGAACTTACATTTCTCCCAGCATGTCCTGCTAAAGTTCCTGCCCCTTTACCAATTGATGCAGCTAATAAAGCACCTGCTTGACCAATTCCAGAACCTGATATTACCCATCCTGCTACAATCGGTATGGTAAAATATCCTGCAATTAGAACCAATAAAAACATCCAGGCCCATTGTGTTAATATCACAGAATTAACGGCATCTTCTAAACCTAATCCTTGCGTCCAAAAACCGCCACTTTCCACAATTATTCTCCAAAGTCTAATGGCAATCGCTTCAAAAATATTTCCGATGCCTAACCACAAATGAACCGATAAATAACGCCCGAGCCATCGCATATAGGTGGCTTCAAATCCTGGCATTGCGGAGATGCCAATCACGAGAGGGCCACATATATATAAGACAACAAGGAAAAATACACGCAATGAATTGATCAACACTAGAATGGCATGAGAGAGTCGAAACAGTATTTCTTCTAAAAATCGCATCATTGCTAAATAGAATTTTTCACCGATCCAACTAAAGGTGCTAAGGTTATCTGAAACCTCATCTGTTAGTAGGTTCAAACTCCCTTTCACTTCTTCTGACTCTTCTGCATGCATATCTTCAATTCCAATTAATCCATCATCATTGTCAGTCTCTGGATTAAGGTCACGCGTTTTTAAAATGTCAGCAACACGCACCTCATCTGCAGCCATCATCGTAGTTGACAATGCAATATTAACACTCATTGCTAAGCCGTCAACGACCAACATAAATTGAGGATATAAGGCCAAAATAAGCGCAATGGCAAAAGGTCTTAACGTTCGCATATTCCACAAACTACCGCCTAATAAACCTTCATAGGAAAGTTTGGTAATATAGAGTAATGAACCTATTGCTCCGATTGCTTGACCGACCCAAACGATATTCCCTGCAATCGTAATCAGGTCAAGTCTTATTATTTCTAATATTTGTTGAATGTTGTAGAAATTTTCCATTTTGTTTTCTTCTTTTGTCTAAGTCCTTAATTTCGCTTGAACAATTCCTTAAATGTTTTGATTTCCTTCTCTTGTCTTTTGAGTCTATACCAGGCTCGATTTGCCCGAGCAATTGTGGACCGCATGGCCGCTTTAATTTTATTGGTTCTATGCAGCGTGTCCTTGATTAATTTGATCCTTCCTTTATCATCTATTATTCCTCTGTTTTGTTGTGTTGCTAAATCGAACACTTCAAAGTTTTTTAAATTTTCTTGGAAGAGTTGAGTAAGGATCCAACGGTACTTCCATTTTTCCGCAAAAATTTCGCTCTCGTCTAGTAGTGCTAAATAGCGTACAAAGAGGTTGTAAATATCTGTTTCAGCTTCTATGAGTTGTCTGGTCATTCTAAGATTCTTTACAATAGCAGAAACGATTTGACTGGCCTCCTTTAAAAAAGTTTGCACTTTGGAAATCTTCTCTATCCAAGGTTTTTCAAAAAATTGTTTTAAGGCAGTTGAAGCAGTTTCAGTTACTGCTTCAATTGTTGAAGTTTTCGTATGCTCTTCATCCGTAACAGCTGTTACTTGTGCTTTCAATGGGATTGAAAAGACCATGACCATAAGAATTGAAAAATATTTCATACTATGATTAGTGTTATTTTAATTTGAAAATAAATTTTCAAAAACTTCCGTTTCTTTTTGAAGTCGTCGATAGGTATAGACCTCCCGATTAATGATTCTTTGGTGAGCTTTGATGGTCATTTTTAGTTTTAATAAGTCCGTATAAACTTCCCTTAAAACGATTATTCTCCCTTGGTCATCCATCCGATAAGAATCATCTTCTAAGACCGTTTCAAGTAGATCAAATATCCCCCCAGCCTCTCCAACTATGGCTAAGAGAATTTGAGTATGTTTCCATTTATCCAAAAAATCATAATCATTCGCGCCATCATTGTTTCTATCGATTGGCTCGGTTAAAGCTGTTATGGACTGATCAAATATTGTCCGTATATCCTGATGTATTTGAACACTTCTTTGGATATATCTAAAATGTTTTACTGTTGTTCTAACCACGGTTTGCGCTTTATGAAAAAACTGTTGAGTTTTCTTAAAATTGTTGACCAAAGGCGCAGCAGTTTCTTTTAAAAATTGGGAGGCTTTTTGCACCACAGAGGAAGTTTTAGAAAGCCACCTTCCTAAAAAATCTGCTGTTTTAACCTGGGCTTTAGCAGGGGGAGGAGACACCAACATCAAGGCTGCTAGAAAAAATACCTTTGTTAGATTTATTAATTTCATTAATTTTGAATGATTCATCGCTTCGCTATTTACTTTTTATTTTTTTGTAAATTCAATGTTATAAATACTTAATTGAAGAATATAGAGTACATCTTTAATTGTCGCCTTTTACTTCTATACTCATATATTTTTCTGTTGATTCTTCTAAGTTGACCTCTCATCGCTGCTTTTAATAATTTCATATCCCGATACGTTTTTTCAATGAAAACAATTCGTCCTTTATCAGAAATATTAAGCGCATCATCTTCTATGATATTGGTAAAAATTTCAAAAATGGTAGCCGCTTCTTTGGTATAGCCTAATAGAATTTGAATTTCTTTCCACTTGTTCAAAACCTCCAAATCATCAATACCATCGCCATCTAAATCAACTGGATTATTGATTCTATTGACAGACCGTTCAAATAGGTCTGTAATATCTTTTTGAGTTTCTACAATATTTTTGACCACCCTCATATTAGCAATTGCTCCATTTACAATGGAGTTTGCTTGTTGAAAAAATTGTCCTACTTTTTGAATATTCTTTTGTAAAGGTCGCTCTGCCTTTAAAAGAAAATTTGTAACCGTTTCTGCCAAACCTGTGATGCTATTAGGAACCAGCAAAGGAGCATCTAAAACAGCACCTATTGGAACTTGTGCTGTAGCGAAATTGACAGGACGGAGTAAGAGCAGGAATAGAAAAAGGCAAAGTTTATTTTTCATTTTAATGATCTTTATTAATCTATAGTAAAGAGGAAATTAAATGTTTCTAGTTCTTTCCTTGTCCGTCTGACAGAGTAGATTTCTTTGTTGACATCCCGAGCTGCCATTTTCATTTTTCTTAGCATCAATCTAGCTCGCTTTTTTGTTTGTTGTAAAATATTGATTCTTCCTTCATCATCGATTACAGTATATCCGTCTTTCATAGCTGTTTCAAAGACTTCAAAAATGTTTCTACTTTGCCAATACAATTGACCGATCAACACTCGATACCGCCACTTCTCAGTAAGGTCTGTCGAAGCATTAATTCTATCTTGATATCGGTCATGGAATTTATTAATCTTCTTTTCTGTATCAATAATGTCATCTATAATTTTGAGATTTACGATGACTAGGTTTATCGTTTGTTTGGTCTTTTTAAAGAACTCTTGAACTTTGGAAATTCCTTCCTTTAGGGGCAAAATATCTTCCCTTATCGCCTTTGATGCTTTCATTACAATTTTCTGAACAGCTCCAAGTCCATTATTCGCAGGGTCAAAAACTGGTGATGCAAATATTTGAGCATCAGCAGTAGGAGTGTGAGCAATATTGAAGCAGAAGGTTAAGCACACGATAAGCGGAAATTTTTTTATTTGATGTATAATTTTCATGTTATAATATTCAAGATGATTGATTTTAGTATTTCTTTTAAGAGGTAATACCAAATAATTTATCAAAAACTTCCCCTTCTTTTTTTAATCTTTTAAACTGATACACTTCCTTATTTATCCTTCTCAGTTGTGCCTTTACTTGCTGCTTTATTCTTCTTGCATCGGTATAGGCATCTTTAATAATTGTAAGTCTGCCCTTATCATCCATGATAGTTGAATCATCTTCAACGGTATGTTTAAATAAATCAAAAACGTTTTCTGCTTGTGATGCAATCGCTAATAATATTTGAATATGCTTCCACTTATCTAGTAACTCAAAATCATCAACACCATCGCCATCCACATCTTTGGGAGCACTTATGATATCAATTGAAGTACTGACCATTTCTGCAATGTCCTCTTCAATTCTGATGATTTCATTCACCATGCGGAGATTTTTTATAACACCATTTACAAGTGTTACCGCTTTCGCTGTAAATTCTTGAATGTCTTTAATATTGCCTACAAATGCCGTTACTCTTGTGTTAATTGCTTGGGATGCCACTTGTACATCTCGCATCACCTTACTCCATTTTCGATGCTTTTTATCTCGAACAGGTATTGGTGCTTGTGCGAAGAGATGGATTGAAAAACAGAAAAGCGTTAGCGTTATAATAGTTCTATACATTGATGATGATTTTTGATTATCCTGCAGATGATTCTAAACCTTTAAAAACAATTGCTTTGTAGTTCCTATCTTCTGCACTAAGTGCATATTGAACTTGTTCTTTTATATAGCTGATAAACTCCTCTTTATCTTGACTTTTTACAGAAGGATTTTCTCCCCTCATCACTTCATGTACTCGAATGATAGCAATTCCAACAACAGCTAAATCTATCTTGATTTTACAATTTTCTATTTGTCGAATAAAAAATGGCTTGTGCTCTCCGACATCAAAAACAGAGGTTAATTCTTTTTCAAAATCAACTTGGTCAGCTGGTTTAACGACACTTAATAAGTCTTGCCTTAATTCTTCTTCTGATTTTTCAAGCGTTGTTTTCGTCTCTTGCATTTCTTCATATCTAGTCGTTACATCATTGAAACGAGCTTCTTTTTTTATCTTGTCTAAATTGGCTCTGAGGGCATCAATTCCACCATCATTTAATTCACTATCATTTAATGGACTGTTACTTGTTGGAACAGGCATCAAAGAAGCAGTTTCCCGATTTGTTTTAGGGAGAAAAAGAATGCTGATAAATACTAAAGCCGTAAATCCACCAAGCATTAAGGCTTGTTTTGATTTTAGGTACTCCTTGATTTTTTGAAAGTTTATTTTTTTCATACCGTATTTTATTTATCTAAATATTTTATAATTGCATATTCTAAATCATTCTCTTTTGCGGCAATGCTATCTATCAAAACAGAATCTGTCGCTTCGGTGGTGAACATGGCTGCTTCTTGTGGAGAGACTAATACCGAGTACACTTTTCCAGTTTGCCCAAATCTGATATACACATCTTTAAACCGATCCCCAGTTCTATGAATTTTGTTGATGCTCATTACTTTTTTAGTTTCAGATTTTGGCAAGCCTAAAAGTTTAGCTAAATCATCAAACCTAGTTTGATATTTAGTTTGGTCCAACAGAATTTGAATATCTGCATTATTCAAAATCGTATTTTTTACAAATGGATTACCGATGATGTCTTCTAACTCTTGGGTGATGATACCCACCGAGCCGTTAAATTTCCGCACCGTTTTATACAGGTATTTTAGAAATTCTGCCATCCCTGCATTAGAAATTGCAGACCAAGCTTCTTCAATGAGGATGATTTTTTTAACGGCTTTATATTTCCGCATTTTTGCAATAAAGGCATCCATAATCACGAGCGCTACAATTGGAAAAATAATGGGATGATCTTTGATTTCATCTAATTCAAAAACACAAAAAGGAAGGTCGGCAATTGAAAATTCTTCTGGACTATTTAATAAGTAATCATATTCCCCACCTTTATAATAAGATTTCAGCACCATTTTAAAAGAGACAAAATCGAAGTAGGCTTTTTCTTCTTCCAAGAGAATTTTAGAAAAATGGTTGGCAACATATTCATAGAAACTATCAAAGTTCGCTTGAATGATATTGTCCTTTTGAAACTGCTCATTGATGTATTTATAAAAATGGATAATGCACTTACTGAGTATCGTGTATTCTTCTTTTGAGATGTCTTGATTTTCCCCTTTCCAAAGGGTAAAAATTAAAGTCTTTAAAGACTCTTGTTCTTCTAAATTTTTTGTTTCTCCGTCGGGCACAAAAAATGGGTTAAAGGCCATTTTTGATTTTGCCGTATATTCATAATACTTGCCATTCATATAGCTGCATAACCTCCGATAAGAACCACCCACATCAATGATGGTAATGTGATAACCTTGTTCAATTAATTGTCGAACCACAAAATTGACAAAGAAGGACTTACCCGAACCTGAAGGCCCAAGCACAAACATATTCCGATTGGTGATCCATCCTTTTTTCATCGGCTCCTCCCAAATATCTACCGTGATAGGAATACCATAATCTCGCTCAGACATTTTAATACCATCCAAACCTGAATTTTTAGGATTGGTTTCAATTGGAAAAAAAAGACAAGCCGTATCTGAAAACTGAATTTGATATTCTGATTCAGGTAAGTCCGCAGCATTGGTCGGCGTACAAGCCCAAAAGACATTTGCGCAATTAAAATTCCTTTGCACAAAAACTTCCATTTTTGTCAAAGCATTGTTTAATTGATTTTCTGCTTTGATTAAATCTTCGCCTTTTCCCCATAGCATCACATTTTGAGAAACATAGACTGGAGATTCACCGCTTTCTATTTGTGAAGAAAGAAAATTGTCATACTCAATGACGAGCTGTTCATTGACCCGACTTTTAAAAGTCATGGACAATATCTTTTCTCGTTTACTGGAGAGTAATTTGATTAATTGATTGGGGTCATTTTTTCGAATAATAGTGTTTACAATGTGAGGGTATGGAAATCCAATCCCTAAAGGATAAGTAACAGACCGATCAAAATATTCATCAATATTATTTTGTGTATCAATTTCAGCGGGCATCTCGACATCGGCAGCAATTGAATTATAGACCACCATATCATTGTCCCCTATTCTAATATAATCCTTCTCAAAGGAAATGTCTTTTAGGATTTGTCGATCGCCTAAATTATAATATTCGTTGAGTAATTGAGTAATCTCCTCATTTGCTAATAATTTATTTTCTATTCCCGCAGCAGTAATAATATGTCTTACTTTCCGAATTGAATTTTCAAATTCTTCAACGCCTTCTGAAATATCTCTCTTCGCCAATCGACCACTAATTAAAGTGGTCAACAGATTTGTGGTAAAAGCATCCTTTAAAGGATTCTTTGTGATGATTAGATAAGAGCGATGTTCAAGGAATTCTCGCTCATTAAACATACATTCATATGCAGCAGAAAGAAAAGTCGTTCCTTGACCATTGCGCTCGTACTTGCGAGGCGTATAATAATCCTGTTTATGAATGATATATCCTTGTGGTAATGCTTTGACAATCCGATTAAACATATCATATAAAGCAATTAAACCTTCCTCTGATAAAGAATACGCTTCTGCCATTGACAATTGCAAGGTGGCGGATAATGCTTGTGATTTACTAATCGTTAAATGGTTTTCAATCTTCCATACTGGTATTCTCTGAGAAAGGTTTACATGCTTCATAAGCTATCTTCTTTTTTGACGATTAAGTTTTTTGCAAAAAGTGGAAAGTCGTTTTTTATAGTTTTAGGCTGCACTAATTTTGCAATAGATATGATCAAACCATATTGCCCATAGCGTATGCCAACATGGTAGATATATAATGCAATACCACCACCAAAAATAAGAGAGAAAATAAGCCACAACCAACTTCCAGCGGAAGAAGACATTGCCGCAGCAATAATGGTACAGATAACAATTACGGTTATCATTGCCAGGTAATTCAAATTAAGACCTAAGTAACTTAGGTCTTTCAGTTTGTAGGCTTTTTTCTTCATTACTTTTTTTGGTTTAAAAAAAAATTAAAGTCCAAAGAAACTCTGAATAACAGTTACCGCAACAATTAAAAAAATGGCAGAACCAAACCAACCCGCAGCAGTTGACATGACATCAGGATCCCCCATTTGCCACTTCATAAAAACACGAATAGCACCTAATAATGCTATGATCCCTGCCATGATAAATACAAGCGTTTGAATACTATCAAAATAACCACTTATACCTTCTGCAGCTTCTTCAATTGCTGCTTGACCATCGGCTAAATCCTGTGCAATCGCAGAATATCCAATCGCAAAAAGAATAAAAAAAGTAGAAATCATTCGTTTAAAAATCGTCTTGGGTTTGTAACCCGTTTGTGTCAAATTCTTCATGTTTAAAAAAAGATTAGGTGAAAATAAATCCTCAATATTGAGGGGTGAATTAATGTATTATTGTTCCGAAATCATCTGCGACATTAAATCATCAATGTCTGATTCTTCAATGATAGCATCTTGATTATCTAGACCTTCTAAGGCTTGAATTAAATTTGGTTTTTGTATTGGAAAAACTGTTGAATTCTTTTCTTGGTTTACTAAAGCAACAGTTTCAATTTTTGATTTTTTTATGGGCGGTACTATCGAAGGAGTGGAAGGAGCAGTTTGGATTTCTACTTCGATATCATCGACCATATTTGTCATATTAGATGCTAACTCATGGTCTGCATCTAATAGAGCCGTTAATTCTGAAAGCGTATCTGAGTCAACATTATTATTTACTTCGCCAAATAAATTAGTTTCAGTAACCTCCAAACTTATGGTATCACCCAAGGCTAAAACTGCCTTTTTTTCAAAAGCTATTTTTCCTCTTTTATTCAAAAAGAAAAGCATTACATAATATCCTAAAGTGACTAGTACGAGCATAGCAATCTTCATAAATTATAATCGTTTTGATTTTAATCTTTAATATCTATCCGTTTAATTTCGTGGTCTTTATCGAGCGTATTGGTAGAGCTTCTTTGTTGACCTTAATATTCTATTGAAGCTATTTTAATCGGCGAATTGAATTTTTAATTTTACTATATTTTTGACCTTAAATTTTCAATTTCTTTTTCTATGTTTTGAGCAAGCACTTTTTTGTTCTTTTTAATAAACTCTAAAAAAACGTGTTCTGTTATTTCTCGTGTTTTCTTCCCTTCACCAAAAATTAACATGGCTTGTTTAAGCAAAGATTTTTTTATTCTGATAGTCGTTGATATTTCCTTATCCGCTTTAACTTCTGTTTGTTTAACCGCTGCCTTTTTTGCGGAGGATTTTTTAACTGGTGTTCTTACCGAAGGAGTAGGAGCAACTTGAATTTTTGCTTCTACCTTTTCAACTGGATTTGTATTCGCAGTAGTATTATTTATAATACCGTCCATAGCTGTTCCTTTTAAAAAGTCCAATGTTTCCTTGTTTTTCATATGTGTATTTTTTTGAGTTGAAAGAGTTTTAATTAACGGAAAACAGGTAAAGGAGTAGCAACAAAATTTTGTTCCAATTCCTCTTTTATAGCATTAGCAAAATCAAATAAATTTTCTCTAGCTTTTAAATCCCGAATTCTATTTTTAGAAATAGGAAATATCGTAGAATGAAATTCATTCTGATATACCGTATATCTTTTTAAATAGGATGGTAGAAAAGTAAACTTAGTTGAAAGTGCAGGAAGTAATTTATGTAATTTATTTGTTCTAGGAACGAGGTTGAAAAACAAACTACAATATTCAAAATTAGAACTAACTGGTTTTATTCTTTCCAGCAAGGATTGATAAAATTCTAAAGAGCTAATAATTGCAGTTTCTTCTTGAAGAACGGGAATAAGAAAAACATTTACACTTTTAAGAAAAGCGACAATATTTTCTTGTGCCATCGTTCCCTTGATATCGAAAAATATAAAATCGTAATTTTCTTTATTTAACTCAGATAAGGCTAATTCGAAGGAAGCTAAATCGGTAGGAATAATCGGGTAAGGGTTCATAGTAGCATATACTTTTGCATATGCTTTTTTTAGGTGAGGATTATTTTCAACTACTTGTAATTCTCTTTTTCTCTTTTTTGCAATAGTATGTTGCGGAAAATCACAATCAATAATAGCAACCTTGCATCCAAAATAGAAATAGAAAATATTAGCAAGTAAAGTGGTAACATTAGATTTGCCAACTCCTCCCTTTTGATTTAGAATAGAAATTATTTTACTCATATGTATGTATATTGTTTTCTCTTTGCTTCAATCGTTTCACCTCTTTTTTGTTTTCTCTTTTGTGTAGATAATTCCATTTGGATTTGATGATACAAATGAAACTAATGATACAAATAAAACAAATTAATTTAAGAAAATCTAATTTTTTCCCATATCTAATTTTTTTATTTTAATCCGAAATCCCCGTCAAATTTGAGAGTAATTTCAAATCTCAAATCTCAAAATATTTAGTCTCAAATCTCATTAAAACAAATTTCAAATCTCAATCTAGTTACTCTCAAATCTCAAATCTTATTTGCATAAAATTTTAAAAAAATAATAGTTGGAGAAAAATTTAAAATCTCGATTCTCAATAAAACGATTCTCAAATTTCGAATCTAGTTAGTCTCAAATCTTAATTCAATTAATCTCAATTCTCAAAATATTTAATTTCAATTCTCAATTCATTTACTCTTAAATCTCAATAAACAACTAAGCAACTCCTGTTTGAATTGAGAATGTTTTTGTCCTATATTGTATCGCACAGGAAATTTTATTCTAAGATTCTTGGAAGCATTTTAGACTAAAATTCAACGAAGTAATCAATCAATTCTTGATTAATTTTAAAGAGTAGAAAACGGCAAGCAACCATTTTGTTTTTGCTTGAGAACAAGGAAAATTATGAATATCAAATACTACCTTTTACAGATTGTAAAACCAGTTGCATCCTATTTGGTTAGTGTGTTTAGAGGGCGCAATCAGGGGCGCAGAAGAACAAATAAATTGTTCTTAGCAAGGTGTGTTTTTTGGGGTACAATCTACGATATGGCATCCCAAAAAACGAACCTTGCTACCGACACCAAAAATCATAGATATTTTGGTGTCGGTAGGGAATGCTCCTATCGTCGCAATTATCAAAATTCATTGGTGAATTTTTAACTATAACTCATCCAAGTATTGACTTTGGAATATCAAAAAGTGCTTATGGAAAATGAAAAAAAGCCAGTTTTAAAAAAA
The DNA here is from genome assembly GCA_947561585.1 of Caprella mutica. Classification (NCBI taxonomy): domain Eukaryota; kingdom Metazoa; phylum Arthropoda; class Malacostraca; order Amphipoda; family Caprellidae; genus Caprella; species Caprella mutica. Next base: position 104,178 of record CANNZV010001651.1, read on the forward strand.
GTAAAACGGGGAAAATACGTCAAACCTGATAAAGATCGGAGGTCTGAAACATTAATGAATGTAAGACTTACCAAAGCCGAAAAAGCATTGTTAAAGAAGGAATATTTAAAATCACCTTTTGGTAAAAAGGCAGATTTTATTCGCTTTAAATTATTTGATACTAAGTATTCTGAGTACAGAAGAAAGCAATATGAAGCGGAAATTGCAGCAGGTTTATTAGTGAATGAAGTGCAAAAAATTGGAATAAATATTAATCAAATCGCCAAGCGATTGAACACATTTAAGGAAGATCGTTTGCAAAAAAATGAAATAATTTTAGTTGGAACTACGGCTAAATTATTAGTTCGCATTGAAAAAATATTGAAACATGGTGGCTAATATTAGTACAGGAAATAATTTTTATGGAGCTGCTTCTTACAACCAAGTAAAGGTAAATAAAGGAGAAGCGGAGGTTTTATTCAGTCAAAAATTAAGAGGTACGAATCCGAAAGCAATAGAAAAAAGTTTTAAAAATCTGACCAATTCGAATATTAAAAAACCAGTTTTTCATGCTTCTTTAAGTTTTGCAACAGAGGATAAATCGAAATTAACCAATGAAAAAATATTAAAAATAACGCAGGATTATTTGGATAAAACGGGTTATGGAAAACAACCATATATCGTATATCGGCACAATGATACCGAGCATCCACATGTCCATATTTTGACCAGTAGAGTAAATATTCAGACCCAAAAAAAAATAAATGATAGTCATGAATTTCGAAAATCAAAAGCTATAACAGACCAACTAGAAACCAAATATGGCCTTGCAATTTCCGACCCAAAGGTCTTATTGAAGAAAGAAATTAGTGCAGAGGTTAATCATATTTTGCAAACAAAGAAACCCGAAAATATTAAATCGCTCAATAAAGAATTAAGTAAAATCCATTCTCCAATATCAGTTATTAGTCATGGGAAGGGCATTTATTTTAAAAATGAGGATTGGAAAAACACGACTCCAAAAGGGTTAAAATCCTCTTTGTTTAAGGAGGAAGGTTTGGACAAAAAAAACCTAGAGGAGCGTTTTGCAAGTCATAGAAAAGATAGATTATATGTGAAAGGAAGTGTAGAAAAAGTATTGGCTAAATCGCCAAAAATTAACGCTGTCACTTTTGCCGAAACATTAAAATCTAAGGATATTGATGTTCATTTTAGACAGGGCAAAGGAGATAATAAAGCAGTTGTTGGAGTGGCTTATACTTATAAAGAGCATACTTATAATGGCTCAACATTGGATAGAGGTTTATCTTTTAATAAGACCAAAGAACAGCTTGAATTTCCTACCCAGCAGCAAATGGAAGCGGCTAGTTTAAAAAGAAATCTCCTCAATAATTTAGAAAATGGAAAGGAGATAGAAATGAATTTTGATGGAAAAAATGTTGAATTTAATTCCTCCAATAAGGTCTTAGATCAACAACTTTCAGACCTACCACAAAAGGAGGCAATTGATTTAACTACTACTATGAATCGTCATGTTCAAGGGTATCAAAATACAGATGTACAAGGGCAAAAATTAATTAAATCGTTAGCAGAAAATAACGTTGAGGAATACTTGCAAAAGAGATATTCAGCGAAGCAAAAAGCAGCGAAACAAGCGGAGCAACGGCAACAAAAAAGATAAACATTATGGATAAAAATTCAATGGAAAAACCAACCTTATTATTAACACTTATCTTCAGTATGCTAATTTTAATCCTTCAAGTAATTTATCAATTTGGTGATTTTAACCATCCCATTTTTATGCGTCTTTGGGTGATCGTTATTAATACTGGACTATTTGAATTTTTCTATAAACCTCATTTGTTAGCGTTAGTTTTTGCTGTTATTTATGCTTTAGGTACCAAAGGAATGAAGTCCGAAACGGTCACCTTTACCCGTACTTTTTTCTTAGTTCTGATAGGTACGACGATCTATTTTGGTTCTTATTTCACCTTAATTCTACCTGATGATATTGCGATGTATGTTTATACCGCAACGCTGTTTTTAGGTTTTATGATATTGGTTACTGGACTACTACATATCAGAAGAATTATTTCCACTAATCTAATGAAAGACCAATTTAATAAGGAAAATAAATTATTCAAACAAGTCAAAACTAAACAAGAAAATCCCTATTCTGTAAATCTGAAAACAGCGGATGGATGGATTAATATCGTCAATCCTTTTAGAGCAACAATGGTGCTTGGCACACCTGGATCGGGTAAGTCTTTTACCATCGTAGAAGAATACATCAAGCAGCATATTCAAAAAGGTTTTTCGATGCTTGTTTATGATTTTAAATACCCCGACTTGTCTAATGTAGCGTATAATTATTTTCTAAAATATCGATCTAACTATAAGTATCCTCCTAGCATCTTTATCGTCAATTTCAATGAACCGATCAACTCCCATAGAGTTAATCCAATTCACCCCAATCTAATACAAAATCAAAGTGATGCACTAGCGACTTCCGAAGCTTTGTTTTTAAATATGAATAAGGAATACATCAAAAAGAAAGATTTCTTTACTTCATCGGCAGTCAATTTAGTAGCCGCATTAATCTGGTTTTTACGCAGTTTTGAAAATGGAAAATATTGTACGATTCCTCATGTCATCAGTTTTCTTTCCCTATCTGATGATGTTCTTTTTTCCGTTTTGGAAAAGAGAGAAGATTTAAAACCGATGCTTTCCCCTTTCGCTGATGCGCTAAGTAAACAAGCGTATGAGCAATTATCTGGTCAAACAGCTAGTGCTAGAATTCCACTTTCTCGATTAGCGACGAAAGAATTATATTGGATATTAAGCGGTAATGATTTATCCTTAGATATCAATAACCCTAAACATCCTGCCATTTTATTTTTAGCCAATAATCCACAAACTCAAAAAAGTTATGGAGCCATATTTGGATTATTAGCATCTACCATTACACGCATTATCAATAAGAAAAATCGAGTTCCTTTATCCTTAATTATTGATGAAATTCCGACCATCTACATTAATGGTTTAGATAATTTAATTGCAACGGGAAGGTCCAACAAAATCAGTACCCTTTTATCTTTTCAAGATTTATCTCAACTGGAAAGAGATTATGGAAAGGAAGTAGCCAATGCTATTTTTAATACCGTTGGTAATAAAATTACGGGTGCAGTCGTAGCAGAAACAGCGAAAAAGATTTCTGATATGATAGGCAAGACAGTACAGCAAAGAGCTAATATTTCTTATTCGAAAAATGGGACGACTACTGGAAAGACCACCACTTTAGATTATCTAATTCCACCTGAAACAATTGCACAATTATCTCAAGGAGAATTTTGTGGCGTGATAGCAGATTCTTACGAACAAAAGGCAGCACAGAAAATATTTTTCTCAAAAGTCTTAGCAGATAAAAGCGACTTGACAAAACATGACATTCCTCGACTTAATCATATCGATGAAAAAAAGTTCTATCAATATGTTGATGCCAACATGATGAAAATCAGAAATGATGTTAAATATGTCGTGAATCATTTTCTAAAATTAAAAGCACCAATAACATAGTTCTTACATTTTTAATTTTTTAGACGAGCGCAAAATTTTAAAATTTTTTAAAAACATGCTGAAAGCATTAATACTATATATCTACTTACTTCATCCTGCCATGGATACCATTCCTTCTTTTAGTCAACCGATTAAAAGAGTAGATTTTGAATATATTACTTCGCCTTTTGGGGTAAGGATTGACCCCATTACAAAACAAAAACATTGGCACAATGGAATAGATATTGGGGTAAAGCATCCTCAAACCATCGTTTATTCTACAGCAGATGGAATCGTTGAGGAATTGGATTACAATTCAAGCAAAGGAGCATATATCACCATTCGACACGATGATAATTTTCTGACAAAATACTTTCATTTAGATGGCATCTTTGTTAGGCGAGGGCAGGAGGTAAAGCAAGGACAAAAGATTGGCATCGTCGGAAATACTGGAAAAAGCACAGCGACCCATTTGCATTATGAAATACATTTTAATGGGGAGGCAATAGACCCGCTTTTGTTTAACAATTAACTTACATATTACTCACGTTTAAAAAGTAACAACTTTTTAGGTTTGTGATAAATTGCGGAATCATAGCCGAAAGGTATAGATTCCGCAGCTTATTTTTGTATAAGTTGCGGAATCTTTCTATTTTACCCTACATTCCGCAACTTATATGAATACCATTATGATAGGACGTACCAACGAAATAGAGATATTAAACAAAGCATTTCAATCTAAGAAGCCCGAACTCCTTGCAGTCTTAGGCAGAAGACGGGTCGGTAAAACGTATTTGATTCGAACGTTTTTTGAAGGGAAGATTGATTTTGAAATGGTTGGATTGAAAGACGGGAAAAAGGAGCAGCAGTTGAGAAATTTCACCTACAGTCTCAGCGAAGCGAAACAGCAAAATGCAGCAACTGCAAAAGTTCCAAAAGATTGGTTAGCCGCTTTTTATGAACTGAAGTTGTTTTTAGAATCTTTAAAATCCAAAAAAAAGAAAGTCATTTTCATTGATGAACTGCCTTGGGTGGCGACTGCCAAATCTGATTTCCTGACGGGGTTCAGTTACTTCTGGAATAGTTATGCTTCCAAAAATAATATAGTCGTGGTGATTTGTGGGTCGGCAACGGCATGGATGATTAGAAAAATTATTAACAATAAAGGTGGACTTCATAATCGAGTCACGCGCAAAATATCCTTGCAAGCATTTTCTCTTTCCGAAACGGAGGCTTATTTCCAATCTCGCAATATTTCATTTAGTCGATACCAAATCTTACAACTCTATATGACGATGGGAGGCATTCCCCATTACTTAGACCAAGTGGAAGGCGGGAAAACTGCGATTCAGAATATTGATGAAATTTGTTTTTATCCTCAAGGATTGTTGCGGAATGAATTTGAAAATTTGTACAGTTCTTTGTTTTCCAATCCAGAGCGATATGAAAATATTGTAAGTGCCTTGGGGAAGACTTGGAAAGGAATGAGCAGAAGTGAAATTTTGAAATCTACGAAACTCAAAGATGGGGGAGGACTGACCACAATTTTAAGAGAGTTGGAACAATCAGGATTTGTGTCTTCTTATGTTCCATTCAACAAAAAGAAAAAAGATACTTTGTATCGACTCACCGATAATTATTCTCTTTTTTATCTCAAGTATATTAACGGCTTACCTAAAAATGAAGCGGGGAATTGGCAAAGTCTCAGCCAAACACAATCTTGGAAATCATGGAGTGGCTACGCTTACGCAAATATTTGTTTGCAACACATCGATAAAATAAAAACAGCGCTTGGTATTTCTGGATTACATACTCGTCATTTTAGTTTCTTAGCCAAAGCAACCGAAGAACACAACGGCGCACAAATTGATTTATTGATTGACCGAATGGATAACGCCATTTCTATTTGTGAGGTGAAATTTTATAATGACGAATATGTTTTAAATAAAATAGAAGCGGCTAAATTGGAAAAGAAGAAAAGTGTTTTTCGGCAAGTCTCTAAAACTCGAAAACAATTATTTATAGTGTTGATTTCTACTTTTGGTTTGAAGCAAAATCAACATAGTTTGGGCTTGGTAGATAATGCGCTGCGGATGGATGATTTATTTTGATGGGACATCAAATCAAGAGTAACTATGGTCTCAGCAGAACAAACGGCACAAATATACTACATAACAAAACGCTTGGATTATTCTAAAAAACACAATTTCCAAACTGTATAGTTGCCAAGTGAATTTTGTAGAAGCATTGTTGGATAAATCATTCAATCATCTCCTCAAGGGTTACTTCTGCATCGACTATTTCTGAAGCATACATATTGTGTACTAATCCATGATTAGTGATAAAGGTCAGAAAAACTTGTTTTTTTGTTTTTGTATAATCAATGAACTGTTGGCGCTTTTGTAATAAGGAATGATAATACTTTTTGTCAATAGTGAATGGTCCAGTATGAAATTTTATTTCGCAAAGATTAATGCTTTCATCTTTTCTGTCAATAATCAAATCTATCTGAAATCCATCTCTTTTAGTTGTACCAGGAACGCGAAGACTTGAAATTTCGGTATAGACCATACTTATTCCTAATGCTTTTTTGATGGCACTAATATGTTTATGGCATAGTGCTTCAAATGCATAACCCAACCAGATTTTGTAGGATTGTTTTGAGGAAAGCTGCTGCCACATTCCTAATGTGTATTTCTTGTTAGGCTTTATAAACCGCTGATGAAAAGCGGAATATTCGTCTATTAATCGAATAAATGTTCCTCTCTTTTTTTTTCCAAAAGGAAGTGCTTCCATGATAAAATCAGAAATAATTAATTCTTGAATGGCTCTTTGGTAGCTGCCCGAATTGGTCTTTTTCGTTTTTTGTAATATTTCTTTATGGGTAGTTCCATTAGAATGATTTGCCAGAGCTGCAACGATGGCTTGATGAACTTCTGCATTGTTAAATAGGGCTTGATATAAATTATTGTACTCGTTTCGTAAAAGTCCTGTTGGAGAAAAACAGAGTCGCTCGATACTTATTGCGTAGCTTTCTCCTTTTCGTAAATTTTCTAAATAAAAAGGAATGCCTCCTAGTGTCATATATATTTTTGCTGTTTCTTGATGAGAATAACGAAGTCCTTGATGCTTTAAAAAAGCATATGTTTCGGATAGAGAAAAAGGATATAAGTGAATGATTTCTGTAACTCGATTATGTAAACCTCCTGGGTCGTTGATGATTTTTTTGGTAATCCAAGAGGTAGCAGAACCACAAATAATCAAAATGAAATGAGAGGTTTTCGAAATGTAATCATTCCAAAAATGAGCCAACATTTGTATAAATCCAGATCGTGAAGTGGCAACCCAAGGCAATTCATCAATAAAAATTACATGCTTTTTATTTTTTGGTAACTTCTTCAAATACGACTTTAATTGAAGAAATGCTGTTTGCCAGTTTTTAGGAGTTTGTGGATTTAAGGTGCCATCATATTCTGATAGTTTAATGCCAAAATTAACCAGTTGAGCTTGCGTATTTCCATTCTGAATACCTGTCATACTAAAGCAGTAATATGATTCTAATAAAGAATCTACTAAGAAGGTTTTTCCTACTCTTCGCCGCCCTGTTACTGCTAAAAATTCTGATCGTGACGAGTTGAGTAGTAGATTTATTTTTTTGATTTCCTGTTTTCTCCCAATCATTTTTAATTATTTCAGTATTTAGATAATACCAAGTATAGTTATATATTTGGTATTATCTATGTTTTTCTGACACTTGTTACCAAATATAAATGTTTAAAAATTATCAGAAGAACATCAAACTTTCATATTGTTGATACTTGACGGTGGTCTTCGAATCACAGAACTCTTTTGTATTTTGGAGGTATAAAAGTTCACCTCATTTTACCTACTCGACTTATTAGACAACCTTTCACCCGTATCCATCCGCAGTTTCAAATTATTTCATACCTCCCTAATTTTGCATAATTTTTTTTAAAAAAAGTTACGCCTAATCAGGATCCAAGAGGGAATCAATAATTTGAGGGTTCGCTAGAGACCTTTCTATCCTTCGGATTCGTAGCATTTTCTTCTCCAATTAATTGAGCTCCTTTTCTCCCTTTTGGACAGGACAAAGCTATAAGCATTCCCATCCAAATCTTCAAGGGGCGTTCATCACTTCACTAACGATTAGATTTTTTGTACCAAAAATTAGAATCCTTCTCCTTGTATATATGGATGGGTGCTTATGACGCAAGTCCTGTCAAAGGGAGACAACCTCAATTAAGAAATTGGATAGGAAAAAAGCCACTTATCCAAAGAACAACAGTCTCTGCTCCTGGTAAGGGAGAATTTTTCCTAATTATGAAATTGGCTTTAATAAACAATCTACTATGAAAGAAATCTTAAAAGTATGTGAGTTGAAATTGACCTACAAAACAACGGTTAATATAAATAATCAACCAACGATCACAGATTCAAAAAGTGCTTTTGATGTGCTATTAACTAACTGGTCTGACCAATTGGAATACCTAGAAGAAGTAAACATTTTATTAGTGAATAGAGCTAATAAAGTGATAGGAATATACAACATAAGTAAAGGAGGTCGAAGCGCAACAGTTGTAGATCCTAAAGTGATTTTTACAGCAGCTTTGAAAATCGGAGCAGTTGGGATTATACTTTCTCACAATCATCCTTCAGGTAGTTTAAAACCTAGTCAAGCTGATATATCACTTACTGAAAAGGTGGTAGCAGGTGGTAAAATTTTAGATGTAGCAGTTTTAGACCATATCATTATCACAAAATATGGGTACTACTCTTTTGCTGATGAAGGCATGTTATAAACCAAAATTACAAGGGAAGGAATTTCCTTCCCTACTTTTTTTTAATCATTAAATAAACATACCATATTATGAAAAAAGGAAAATTATTAGAAGCGTTAAAATCGTTCACAGGGACACAGCAATATTTTTTTTATCCACTTTTTAAGGCATTTAAATATACTGATGGCGTTAGATTTTTAGCGAAAAATGCAGGGTGTTATTGGTTACTAGAATTAATTTTTTCACATCAAAATTTTAAAGAAATTAAGGGTATCACAAACATTCGTGTAAAAATGGGCGTTAAGGAATTCTCAGAATTATTCTAAAAATGAATTGGTGGTTAACTTTCTTGAAGTCTTTCCATTTGATAAAGTAAGTCTCGTACTGGTTGTGCAGTTACCACATCAAAACGTTTTCTCAAAGTTGAAGTATTCATCACCGCATATAATTGAGTAGTTGCAATATCTTCATGCCCAAGAAATTTCTGTACTTCAGCAATTCCCATACCTAGATTTAATAATTTAGTGGCTACAGTATGTCTTAATAAATGAGGATAGATTCGTTTACTGATTGCTGCTTTTTGAGCAATAGACCTTACTATTTGGCCAATCCTTTGGCGGGTGTATTTATAAGGTTTCTGCCTGGATTTAAAAAGTGGTCCTGCTTTTCGTTTATCTATATGGATTTTTAGCTGCTTAGCTAGACCTTCTCGAATAGGAACTTCTCTTCTTTTTCCTCCCTTGCCTTTGCGTATAGTAATTAATCTTTCTGCAAAACTAACATCCTCAATACGTAATTCTATAAATTCACTTACTCGGCAACCTGTTTCTAATAATGTTTGCATCATTAATCCAGTACGTCCACTTTCCTGATAGGCATGATTAATAAAAGTAAGTTCTTCTTCTATGCTTAGTCTTTCTACCGACCCTGTTATTTTTTTCTCAGGTTTAAGTCCAGCTTTTTGTCTAGCTACTTTAAATACGGCCTTGGTTTGATTATAATCTAGGCCCTCTTTTATAATTAGTTTGGCAATTTTATCTGATATTTTTTCAATATATCCCATTTATTTAGTTTTCCTTTTTTAAAACGGATAACAAACTCAGTTCAAATATTTCTATAATCTATTCTGTTGACCTAGTAAAAATAGACTTTAGTTTTCCTCTCTTAGGCTTATGGAAAACTAATATTAATCGCTATTTTCGACTTTTTCAATACCTACTACTATGAGATATTCTAAAACAGCTCTTCTAAAATTAGCGAAGTTAACCGACGAGGATTTAATAAATCTGCAATCTCGAAGGAAAAAGAAAAACCGTTTAGGTTATGCTTACCAATTAGCGTTTGTGCGATTACATAATCGTTTTCCGAACCAAGAACCTTTAGAAGTAAATCAGGAAATAGTAAACTATGTCAGCATTCAATTAGGTTTAGTTTCGGCTCTTATCAAAACTTATGGCAATCGACGCAAAACTGTTTCTGAACATCAAGAACACATTCGGAACTATCTAAGACTTCAACGCTTTTCAGATATTCCCTCAAAGAAAATAGAACAATTCATTTTTGAGCAAGCTTGTGGGCTAGAGCAAACACACGCTTTACTTTCTTTAGTTCGTGATTTCCTTCAAAAGCATTCCATTCTTGAACCAGCAGAATCTACTTTAAGAAGACTGGTTCAGCAAGAACGCCAAAAAGCTAGAGACTTTGTTTTTGATAAGATTTATGACTGCTTAAAACCAGAAGATAAAAAGCAGTTGGACCAATTATTAGAAACAGGTGATAAACCTTATTCTGAATTACATCACTTAAAACAAGCCGCTAGCAGAGCCTCGGCTACTGCCATTGTCAAAATTACTGAAAAACTGGATAAAATTAAGACAACTGGAATTCTTGAAATTGATTTATCCTGGCTAAATAATAATTTGCAACGATGGATGAATCGCTATGTACGCCAAGCTACAGCTACTCGGTTGAAAAAATTAGCTGATAAGAAGCGGTATTCCTTACTGGTTTGTTTTTTAAAACAACATTATCTAGACATGACAGATGATTTAGTTCGAACTTACGACAAGGTCATGAGCCAAACCTATAATCGAACTCAAGTAGACTTAGATAAGCAAAACCGCAAGGAACGTAAGTCCATAAAAACATCTTTGACCACTTTTCAAACATTGGCAGATACCATTTTAGATGATTCCATTGCGGATGTTATTTTAAGGGCGACCATCTATGAACGAATCGGCAAAAATGATTTAAGTACTCGTAGAGACCGAGTTAAAAACTGGCTATCTGGAAAATATAGAGGTCTGGCAACTAATCGTGTAAAATCCGCCAGAAAATTAACATTTAGATATTACTTCTTCCTTTTTCACTTCATTTTCCTGCCACAGAAGAGAGTTACGCACCAAAAAATCAAGAATAGAATATTTACATATTGGAGTTACGCAGTAAATAACCATTTTACTGCGTAACTCCTTTCTGTGAAAAAATAGGATTCCAAAAAAATGAGAATATTTACTCTTTCATACCATTAGGAACAATATCAAAAAAAGAGTCACGTCCTAAATGTTGACCATATTCTCTAGCAACATTTTCAATAAAACCAATTTTTCCAACTGGATGAAAGTCATGTCCAAAATATCCCAAATAGACAATTCGCTCCGTTTGAAATAATCGCTTGTCTCTATCAATTAACTGAAAACGAAGAGAAGTAAAAAACCGCATCCATTGCTCAATATGCTTACCATAATATTCAATAGCCTCTTCTCGACTTAAATTTTCTTCTTGTCCACCTGTGTAATTAAACTGGGAATGATAAACGTAAATATAATCTTCCTGTGCATGAATGAAAAAATCCTTAATTCCTGAGAACTCAAAAATAGCATCATGAACAATCTCCTTTTCTTCTTGGTTTATCCAAATCGGTTTCTTCTTTCTAATAACTACTTTCGCTTCCTCTGGTAATTCAGCAACCTCAAATCCTTGAGGAATATTTTCTCTCAAGTTGGGATATTTGTCAGAAGTAGTTATATAATATCGGTACTTTCCTGATTTAGTTTCTACCGCTCGAAAGTAATGAGCCTTCCCATTTCGATTAGTATATTTATATGGCATAACAAAAGTGAATTAATTGATTGTATAATTTTATTGAGAGTTTCTTCGATTTGTAAATGTATTGTTTTATTTCCCCACTAAAGCACGTCGTACCGAAGTTCTACTGATGCTTAGCTTTTTAGCAATTTGAGATTTATTAAAACCCTCCTTATTCATTTGTTTTATCTGCTCTGTTTTGAGTGAAGCCGTTTTTGGTCTGCCGTGATTTTTACCTTTTGCTCTAGCATGTGCTATTCCTGCTTTAACTCTTTCACTCAGCATGTCTCTTTCAAATTGAGCAAAGACCGCTAACATCCCAGCCATGGCTTTACCTGATGGTGTTGTAAAATCCAACGCTTCTGTAATGGAAACAAAACCAACACCTAAAGAATTTAAGTCTTGTAATTCATTAATTAACTCAACTAATGAGCGTCCCCATCTATCTAATTTCCAAACGATAATGACATCTATCTTTCGCTGTTTGGCTGCTAATAAAATTTGGTCTCGCTTTTCTCTTTTTTTAATTCCTGAAGAAGTTTCTTCAACTTGAAGTATTAACTCCCATTTTCTATTTTTTACATAATCTTTCATAATGCCCAACTGCATGGGAAGGGTTTGTTGGTCATAAGTAGATACTCTAGCATATATGGCTGCTCTCATTATTTTTTATTCAAAATTCTTACTAATTGATGATTAATCAAGGTGGACAAAAACCTCTTTGGAATTTCAGTTTTTGACCTACTGATAATCAAGGAGTTAGAGGCACTCTCTTTGCATGGACAAAAATATATGTTTTTGTTCAGTCTTAAAAATAAAATATAATGGCATCTATACATGAAACAGCTTATCCTCAATTAGGAGATAATTTTCAAGCAGAAGAACTTTTAGAATTGTTTACTCCCAATACTAACGAGCTTAATTTTGTCAAAAAGCAAACTATTGATATTACGGGACGGTTACGATTATTGACTCTATTAAAAGTATTTCAGCATTTAGGACATTTCCCAATGTGGACAGAAATTCCAAAAGAAATATCTAACCATTTCGCTAATTTACTAGGCTACTTATTTGTTTTGGATGATGATGAATATGATAAATCCGGTGCAAGGTCGAGACACCTACAATACATTCGACAGTTCTTAAGAATCAAACCTATCTCCAAACCAACTTATGATTATATGGAAAGTGTTGCTGAAGATACCGCGCAAACCAAAGAGCACTTGGCAGACATTATTAATGTGATGATTGAACAATTGGTTCGACAACATTTTGAATTACCAGCCTTTAGTAGATTTTATCGAATAGCAATTACTGCCAGAGCAAAAGTTAATGAAGATTGCTTTGAACTTATCAATGCTAAACTAACTCCATCTCATCAAAAGCTATTAGACAATTGGATTACCATAAAAACAGATGCAGGCTTATCTTGGTGGGTACAACTCAAAAAAGAAGCTCCAGCACCAACGACTAAAAATTTTAGATTATATTTAAAACATGTTGATTGGGTGAAAAAAATCTATGAAGAGTTACCTGTAAAAACAACTCAACTAGATTTACCCAATGCTAAACGACGGCAATTTTCATTGGAAGCCTTCGCTTGTGATTTACCTCATCTACGGCAATTAAAACCAACTAAAAAATATACGTATATCATTCTTTTGATAGAACAACAAATGGCTAAAATATATGATGACTTAGTTTTGATGTTCATTCGCAGAATATACAATATGCGAAATAATGCTAAGGCTGCTTTAGAAAAATACCATGAACAAAGTCGCCGCTTGGTTAGCCAATTGATTGAACAGTTGGCACAAATTGGTTCAGCTTATCAAACAGAGGGAACATATATAAAAAAAGGCTCATAATAAGAATTAGGTGGGAAGATAAATATCCTCCCAATTTCTCTTATCAGGAGCAAGAATTGTTTTAAAAAGATCGCCTAGAACAGCTTTGCCTCTTCGGCGAGTATTGAAAATAAATTCAAAGAAACCCAAAAAGATGGGTAGTCTTTTTTGAGATATTCCACGATGTGGTCTTAACCAAGATCGAAGGACTGACCAGATACCTTCTTGAGTATTGACATGAACTTCACAAAATCCATCTCCGTCGTCATCTCGTGCATATTCACCTGATGAATGACAGACTGTTTTATGTTCATATCCCCATTGCTCAAGCTTGTTATAGATGTTGTATTCGTCTGTATAAATCAAACTACCTTTGGTCACTATTTTCTCAATAATTGGTTGGATTGTATTTTGTTGAACATTTTGTAGTAAATGAAGAACAAGTAATCCATTACGTTGAACTAAACCAAGTACAGGTGGTTTTTCTGTTGCTAAAGTACCTCTTCCCCTTGCACCTTTGAGGCGGCGAGGACGAGCTGGACGCCCTGCTTTTATTACATTTTCGGGTTGTCCCTTATGTCCTGCAACTATATAAACTTCGTCTGCCTCAACTTCTTGTTCAAGTCGTATATCAGGCTTTTTTTTACAATCCCTTCTCGTAAAATAGTCGTCATACGTTGAGCAGTCGGTTCGCTTATTTCTAGTTCTTGGGAAATCTGTTTGTTAGACAAATTCAGTCCCATTAAATAAAGAACTAGAATCCAAACTTTAAGCGTAAGGTTGCTATTGGAGAAGATAGTGTTCGTTAAATCATCGAAATTCTTTTGGCAATCCTTGCATTGATAACGTTGTTTATTCAATTGATTTTCATCATGGCCATTTTTTATGACAGATTTACTCGAACAACTAACACAACATACTCCTTCTGTCCAACGAATATCTCGAAGCAATTTATAACATTTTGCTTCGTCCATTAAATTCAACAAATTAATCTGCATCTTTTTTGCAGACAAAATATAGGATAATATTTTATCCACCTAATTATTTATATGAGCCATAATCAATATGCTCGATTGGAAAATGGAAAGCTAATCTTGAGTAAACTGGAAAAGAAAAAAGCAGTAGAAAATTATTCCGAAATTGATCAATTATTAAAAACTAGAATGGGAAATATTGGCATTCTTCAGTTATTAAATTATACAGAACAATTTCTCAACCTGCATCACAGGTTTCATCATTTCTCTGGACACAAAAGTAGAATTTCTAATTATGCTAAAAGTTTGGTGAATACTTTTTTTTGTTATGGCTCTTTGATGGGCCCAACTCAAGCAGCACGTTCTATTGAAGGTGTTTCCCGTAAACAATTAGCTTGGATTCATGACCATCATGTGAATGAAGAAAGGTTAAACAAAGCAATTGCAAAGGTCGTCAATGTATACAACCAGTTCCAACTACCAAAATTTTGGGGTACAGGGAAAAGTGCATCTGCTGATGGAACGCATTGGAGTATCTATCAGAAAAACCTTTTCTCTCAATATCATATTCGTTATGGAGCTTATGGAGGCATAGCTTATTATCATGTTGTAGATAATTATATTGCTTTGTTCTCACACTTTATTCCTTGCGGTGTTTACGAAGCATTGTACATATTGGATGGATTATTTAAAAATGAATCTGATATAAAACCCAATGCAATTCATGGTGATACTCATGCACAAAGTACGGTTGTATTTGGTCTCGCTTATTTATTGGGAATTAAATTATTGCCTCGAATCAGAAATATCAAGAACCTTATTTTTTTCCGTTCAGACAAATCTAATTCCTATTCACATATTGATGAGTTGTTTTCGGAAACCATCAATTGGAGTATAATTGAAAAACATTTACCAGATATGTTACGGGTAGTTTTGTCTATCAAAAAAGGAAAGATAACACCTTCAACTATTTTAAGAAGACTTAATTCTCAAAACCGAAAAAACAAATTATTTTTTGCCTTTCGGGAATTGGGTAGAGCGGTGAGAACTATTTTTTTAATGGACTATATTCAGGATGTAGAGTTACGGAAAATAATTTTTGCTGCCACTAATAAAAGTGAAGAGTTTAATCAGTTTTCAGATTGGGTAGCTTTTGCTAATAAAACCATTCCTGAAAATATGCGACATGAGCAAACCAAAATCATCAAATACAATCACCTTATTGCCAATATGATTATGCTTTACAATGTAGATGCGATGACAAGAGTCTTTAATGATTTGGTGAAAGAAGGATATGATTTATCGGATGAATTAATTGATGCTTTTTCTCCTTATCGTACAGAACATATTAATCGATTTGGTAGTTATTCGCAGGATTTTAAAAAAGATTTACTTCCTCTTCAGCATCAATTAAATGTGATTAAGAAACGTAGATGATGTAAGTGTTAAATTTCTGGCGGATTTTACACGATTAGTTGCCAGACCTCATATAAGGATGTATTCACACTTTTAGTCAATACTAGATTTAGTTACTTGCGACAGTTTTCTCCTGCACTCTTGGAGCATTTATCGTTAGAAAAAGAAGATGCAAAAGACGATACTATTCTTAATGCCGTAAAACTGATGAAAGAAATGAATGAATCAGGTAAGCGAAAAATGGAGACTGATGCTCCTATCAGTTTTATGCCTAAGTCTACTCAAAATTTGATAGTCAAAGAGGATGGCAGCATTGATAAAGCGTCTTGGGAATGTGCTTTATTGACGGCGGTGAAGAATAATATTAAATCAGGTAATATTGCTATCAAGGACAGTAAACGATATGGACATATCGATGACTTTTTTATGCCAGACAAAGAATGGAATGCTAGGAGAACGCCTTTCTTTAAACGTGCAGGTTTACCAAGTGACCCGAAAAAAGTCAAAGAATTTTTAACGAAAAGACTGAATAACTCCTTTGATGATTTTTTAGAAAAACTACCCAAAAATAAATACGCTCAGTTAGACGATAATGGGTGGAAACTATCAAAGGATGAATCGGTAGAACTAAGCAAAGAGTCAAAAGAAAAATTAGACCAATTGGAAAAATACTTAGCTAAGCATATGCGAGTAATTAAGTTACCACAGTTGCTAATTGAAGTGGATAATGAGCTTCAATTTTCGCACTATTTTATGAGTGCTAATCAACAAAAAAAAACAGGTACCGAAGATATTTGCGCTGTAATGGCTACCGTTATGGCTCAGGGCTGTAATATTGGACCTTATACTATGTCTCATCTGATTGAAGGTGTTTCTTATGGAAAAATCAAAAATATCTCTGATTGGTTCTTAACTGAAGATGCTCAGAGAAGTGCTTTAGCAAATGTGGTAAATGCCATTAGTGGTTTAGATATTACCAAACATTGGGGGAATGGTAAAACTTCCAGTAGTGATGGTCAACGATTTAGTTGGAGACAACGGGTATTAAAACAATCTTATAGCCATAAGTTCAGAGATTTTGCTCTAGAATTCTACACCTTCATTGCCGATAATTATGCGCCTTACTTTTCTATGCCCATAGAATGTACTGATAGAGATGCTCCTTATGTTTTGGATGGCTTGTTTTATAATGAAAGTGATTTACAAATAGAAGAGCATTTTACTGATACCCATGGATTCACGGAAATTAATTTTGCCGCTTTTGCTATGTTAGGTAAGACCTTTTCTCCTAGGATTAAAGGAATCCAGAGTCAGAATATTTATCGAATTGACCCCAATAAAGATTATGGCCCTTTAGATGTTTTGGTTGGCAACAAGAAACGAAAGATACATATGGATTGGATTACAAACCAATGGGATAGGATGGCTCATTTTTATGCCTCTTTGGAAACTGGTTACGCCACTGCATCAACTGCTTTGAAAAGATTGAATGGATATACAGGCAAAAATCATTTTTATAGAGCCAATAAAGAATTTGGGAGAATTTTCAAAACAGAACATATTTTGAAGGTGATGTCTGACAAGCCAACTCGCTCAAAAACTACTATTGGTTTATTAAAATCAGAGCAACTTCATCAATTGGCAAGAGATTTAAAATATGCCAAAAGGGGAAGAATTACTTCTAGAGATTGGTTAGAACAACGAAATTCTTGTAGCTGTCTAACCTTGATTTTAGCTTGTATTATTTATTGGCAAGCTAAAGAAATCCACCGAGTTTTATTAGAATATCCACCAGAAGAAGATTTAGATTTAACGATGCTCAAACATATCAGCCCAATTACTTGGGATAATGTTATCCTTTACGGGGAATATGTGATTAACAGAAAATGGATTAAGCTATGAAAATCTCTTAACGCCCATTTTTACACAGATGTTCGTGATACCCTAATTAAGGGAGAAATTTTCCAAAGCTGGACACTTAAAAAAATTGATGATACTTGTACTGTTACGGTATCTGATGGCAATGGTAATAATATCAAAACCATTGAAATTTCTTTTACTGACTTCCCTTTACAAGAGTTTAATTTATGGTTTTGTGATGGGGTGCTTTTACTGCCCAGCGAATATTAGATAAAACTTTAGGAGTGGGAAAGGAATACTTCTTTCTTACTCTTTTTCTTTCTTCTTTTAAAAATAAATATGGCTATTAGACTTGTTTGTAAATAAAAAATACTAATACAAAATCAGGATATATGTAGATTCCAAAGCCCTGCACTAATAGCAATCACATCGTCCTCAAAGTTCTTTCTCTTATTGCGAAATTTATGTACCAAAATAAAGTACCGTTTGATACCTGCAATTGCATTTTCAACAAAGATTCGGGTTTTACTCATTTCCTGATTTTCTTGCTTTTGTTCATCGGTTAATTTAGGGTCTGGATTGTTCTTTGATTTACGAGGTTTTTTATGAGGGATTTTCATATTCCCTTCATAGTCTTTTTCAATTCCGAGGTATCCTAAATCAACCCAATTTTCAAAGGCTGAAAACCAATCAAATTCGGGTGGAAATTCTTCTTTTAAAAGGGCGTAATCATGAAAACTACCCTGTGTAGAAAGTCCAACGAACAAAACGAATTTTTGTACTGTACTTATGATTGTATTTTTGACGGTAAACGCTTTTTTTTTCCGCTGAACATGGCATCGCGTTTAACAGAATCTTTATATCTAAAGTACTGTCTTTCAGTTGCATCAATCAGTAAATCAGAAACACCGCCTAATTTTTCAATATGCTTTTGAAGGTCTTCAGGAGATTCAAATGAACGCTTTGGCATTACCTCTAAGTCTTCCAAAGATTTTTGTACAAATGGAAGTAAATTATGTAGGTGAATATTGGCAGTAGAACTCGCCATTGCAAAGCGGTCTCCAAGCAAATCAAAAGTGGGGTATGCTTTGAGATAATATAGTGAAAAAAGTAGTCGAATTTCGTTGGTTGGAAGCGTATTTTTACGTCCTCCTCCTTCTTGCCGTTTTCGCTCTTTTTTTGCTGCATTTTCTTTTAAATGCTCATTATAAATCGCATCAAAAACAGCTAATAAAATCTTGTACTTTTCATACGTTAATCCAGTCAATGATTTTAGGCGGCGTTCGTTTTTTATGCCTAATGGTAATTCTCTCATTTTATGCTAATTTCGTGATAAATTGCAAAGGTCGCTTTTATTGAAAATTTTATTGAAAAAAGTACTTAATATTATTTTTTCATATTCAATAAAGTTATTTACAAACAAGTCTATTGACAATTTTGAATAGTACGAATTGCAATCAAAAAAATCTTCCATCCATCAAAATTTGCTAAATGCAAATTTTGATGGATGGAAGATTTTTTTAGATATAATTTATTAATTTATCTAAGTTTTTGTTGGTGTTGATTTCGTCTGTTCATTTCGTGAAGTGTTATTTTCATTTCGTTAAAATTTAGTTTTACTTCCGTTTTTCCTAGATAGATATTTCCGTTTTGGATCAGTAATTCTTTTTGAAATTCGTCTATTTTTATTCCTTTTATTTCGTCTGGTATATTTTGTTTTGTTATAATTTGTTCCTCCATTATTCGGACTTTTTCTTCGTCTATTTCAACTCTTTTTTTCTCGCCTATTAGAATTAGTTGCTTTGAGTTTTTTAGATGTTCGATTAGCTTTTTAGGGGATATTCCCTCTTTAAAGTTGACTTGTTTTGGTAGTGCCATGACGATAGTTTTTAATGATTTTAGAATGTTTAAAGTTAATGAATATATATAGGAGAGAAGGGGTTTTAAGAATTGTTTATTGTTTGTTTTTTTGGACTTCCCCTTGGGGGCGGAGTATTGCAAGCTTTCTTCGTTTCGGTCTTGCAGACTAATTTTGCAAATTACTTTCCATGTTCCTAGGTCTTTTCTTTCCCACTACATCCACCCGCCTTTTCAAATTATTTCATACCTCCCTAATTCGTCATAATTTTTTTTTTTAAAAAAATCGCCTAATCAGGATCCAAGAGGCAATCAATAATTTGAGGGTTCGCTAGAGACGTTTTTAGCCTTCGGATTCGTAGCATTTTCTTCTCCAATTAATTGAGCTCCTTTTCTTCCTTTGTACAGGACAAAGCTGTAAGCATCCCATCCAAATCTTCAAGGGGCGTTCATCACTTCACTAAGGATTAGATTTTTTGTACCAAAAATTAGAATCCTTCCCTTGCATATATGGATGGGTGTTTATGACGCAAGTCCTGTCAAAGGGAGACAACCTCAATTAAGAAATTGGATAGGAAAAAAGCCACTTATCCAAAGAACAAAAGTCTCTGCTCCTAGTAAGGGAGAATTTTTCCTAATTATGAAATTGGCTTTAATAAACAATCACAATATTATGAGTATTACAAAAACAAAAAAAGCGACAGGTAAAAAAAGCAAAACCGCAAAGCCTAAAAAAGACCTTTATAATATGGTAACGGGTAGAATTATTGGTCTATTAGAAAAAGGTGTCACCCCTTGGAAAAGAAATTGGGCAACTTATGGCATCGCAAAAAATTATGCTTCCAATAGGGGTAGTTACAGAATACGTGTAAAAAGTAGTCACAAGAGCAAATACAATTAATTCATCGACTTATCATTAACAACTTTCCTAAATGCCTGGTCTGTATTAAGAGCAGCAGTCTTGGTGTAAATTTCTGTAGTGCCTGATTGGTCATGCCCAAGAAAAACTTGTAAGTAATCTTTGGCCATTCCATCTTCCGCTAAAAAAGTAGCACGAGTATGTCTCAACGTATGAGGTGTTATATCTATAGATTCTATCTTCGCCTTTGTTGCCACTTCTTTTACAATCTGCTGAATTCTACGATTGGTAAATCTATCATTTCTCTGAGTTCTAAAGATTGGACCACTTTTTCTATCCTTTAAATGAGCGGATAATAAACGAACCAAGTTTTTTTCAATTGGTACTTCTCTTCTTTTACTTCCCTTACCTGATTTAATCACCATCCTCATTTCTTCAAAATAAATATCATTAGCATTTAGTGAGGTAAATTCATCTACCCTTGCTGCGGTTTCAAAAAGCGTCTGCATCATCACACCCACCTTGGGGGATTTATCATAAGCAGTACTAATAAAATTTTGATACTCTTTTCTAGACATACGCTTGACTGTTCCCTTGCCTCGTTTTTCCGGTTTTAGCTCCAGTTTTTTTCTGACCTCTTTAAAAATATATTGTGATTGACTATAAGTAACCTGTTGGTTAGCAAAGTTTTTCGCAATCAAATTAATAATTCTTTTAAAATCTGCCTTTTCCATAATTTCGCATTCTGTTTTTCAGAGGCGAAAAGATAATGGTTTTCGGATAGAAATAGAAGGGATTTACCTACTAAAAAGCTAAAACTTTTCGCACTCTGTACATTATGCGAAATTCAATTTTTCAATTTTTTTAAATAAATGTACTATGATTTCGATTACGAAAACGGCTTATCCTCGTTTCAAAAAAAATTATACAGAAGAGGAGCTAACTAAAATCTTTGAGCCAAATGAAAACGAATTGAGGTTCTGTCGCAAAAATGCTAGAGGAGATACCCAAAGGCTTACGCTGCTAACCTTACTCAAATCTCATCAATATTTAGGATACATTCCCAATACCGCTATAGTACCTAAATTACTCCGACAGTATTTTTCTATTCAACTTGGTTTTTCAAAAGACCTCGAACTAATTGAGCTGACAGAGACTAACAAGAAAAGTTTTTACCGTTATCGTAAAGCTATCCGTCGTTTTCTAAAAGTACTTCCTTGGTCAGAACAGGCGACTAGTATTTTAGAGACTACCGTTAAAAAGGCTGCCTTATCAATGAGTAATCCTCCTGACTTGGTAAATGTTGCTATTGAAAAATTAATTGAACAGCGATATGAATTGCCTGCTTTTAGTACGCTCGATAGAATGGTTAGTCATATCAGACATGAAGTGCATTTGGAGTTATATGAAAAGTTGAATGCTACTTTACGCCCAAAGCAAAGGGAGACATTAGATAAATTACTTGAAGTAAATGAGGGAGATACCGAAACAGACTTTAGTAGAATTTGCGAAAAACCTAAAAAACCAACGCTAACTCTTATGCGTAATTGGACGCTCAGATTAGCTTGGCTTAATCAAATTATAGACACTTCCAAATTGTTTGATATTATCAATCCTACAAAAGTTCATCAGTTTGCTGCGGAAACAGAAAAACTAGAAGCCTTAGATGTAAAGCGAATGAATGCTGCAAAAAGGTACACTCACTTGTTTTGTTTGATACAACAGCAACAAGTTGATACCAAAGACCAACTAGCAGATTTATTCCTGCGAAGAATTAGAAAAACTAGACTAAGTGCCGAGAAAAGATTGACTGTTTTACAAGAATTATTTCGAGAGATTGAAGAACAATTATTGGCTATCTTTTCTCAAGTAGCAGGTTATACCATTGAAATATCCACAAATAAACGCTTAGGTGATTCGGTTAGAACGTTGATGGAAGAACATGGTGGCGCAATTTACTTACTAGACCAGTATCAACAAGTGGCAGCTTATCACAACAAAAATTTTCTTCCGCTACTTTGGAAATCTTTTAAAGGGAATCGTGCTGCGGTGCTTAACCTTGTGAAACTATTAGATATCCGTTCTGGAACAGAAGACACGGATATGATAGAGGCACTTGGTTTCATTCTGTCCTATCGAGATAGTAAAAAAAGGACTGTTCCGTATGAAACCGATTTAGACTTTATGACTGACCGATGGATGAATTATGTAGAAACTAAAGAAAATGGAGTAAAAGTTTTAAAGCGTAGGGAGCTAGAAATAGCCGTCCTTTTTTATGTAGCAGATGGTTTAAAATCAGGCGATTTATACGTGGAAGGTTCTGAAAAATACGCTGACTACCGAAAACAATTATTACCGTGGTCGGAATGTGAAAAGCTATTGGAAGGCTATTGCAAAAGTGTTGGTTTGCCAAATAACGCTGCCGATTTTGTGGCAGCGCTAAAAAAACAATTGGCAGATGCAGCAAAAGCAGCTGATGAGGCTTACCCCGAGAATAGTGATTTTTCTATTGATGAAAATGGGGAACCTCATCTGAAAAGACAAAAGGCGAATCCATTACCTGATGGTTTGCAGCATTTTGAAGAAACTATAAAAAAGAAAATGCCAAAGCGAGACTTGATAGACTTACTCAAAAGAGTACAATCTTGGATTCCTTATACCCGTCATTTTGGCCCTCCTTCAGGAGCAACATCTAAACTGAAAAACGATATTTATAAATACATCATCACCATTTTTGGCTATGGTTGTAATTTGGGCGCTAATCAAATGATTCGTCATATAGATGGAACTTTGACTTCTCGAATATTAAGACGAATCAACAAACAGCATATTGATTCTCAAAAATTAGATGCCGCTATTCGAGACATTATTAACAACTACAATAATTGGGATTTAACCCAATATTGGGGCGATGGTTCGGATATGATTGTAGATGGTACACACATCGAACTAATTGAAAACAATATGTTAGGTTCGATGCATATTAGATACGGTGCTTATGGTGGCATTGCCTATAAGTATCTATCTGGTAAATATATAGCCTTGATTACTCGATTTATATCTTGTGGCACTTGGGAAGCTATTCATATATTGGATGGTCTTCAAGATAACAAATCGGAGTTACAACCTGATACTGTAATTGGTGATACTCAAGCTCAAAGTGAACCTGTTTTTGCTTTAGCGTATCTGATGGGCATCCAACTAATGCCTAGAATGAGAAATTGGAATGATGTTAGTTTTTTACGCCCAGATAAATCTACTGCTTACAAACACATTGATTCCCTATTTAAAAATGTAGGTGAGTTCAATAGGATAGAAAAACATTGGAAGGATTTTATGCAAGTAGCTTTGTCTATTCACATTGGTAAAGTCATCCCATCCATGTTATTAAGAAGGCTTGGTGTGCAAAGCAAAAAGAATAAACTTTACAAAGCCTTTCGAGCATTGGGGCAAGTTATCCGCACCATCTTCTTACTCAAATATATCACCGACCCCGAAATGCGTAGACATATTCAAGCATCCACTACAAAAGTGGAAAGCTTTAATAATTTTTCTGACTGGGTTACTTTTGGTGGTAAAACTTTAAGAACTGGCGACCCTGTAGAAATGGAAAAGCGTATCAAATATGCTGACCTTATCGCTAATATCGTTATGCTCCACAACGTCATTGATTTAACGGATGTGCTTAATGAAATGAATGTTGACGGTGAGACGGTTACTAAAGAATTAGTTGAAAAACTAAGCCCACTAATGACTCAACAGCTTAGACGTTTCGGTATTATTTCTTTGGATATGGAGGATTTACCTGACCCTTTAAAGCAAAAAGGACTAGACTTTTTAGATTAGATTTTATTCGTCACAAGGAAATAAATTTTCCTTGTGACTACTTTTTACACGTATTCTGTAACTACCCCCAATAGAGCATACAATGGGATCAATAGAATTTTAATGAATAACACCGAATACCAAATACCGTATTTTTTAAGTTTCAAACAAGCTAAAGAAATGGGGGGCAATGTAAAGAAAGGAGCAAAAGGGGAGCAGGTTTTTTTCTTCGCCAAATTTTACAAAGATGCTAACGGTAAAACGATACAAGAGGAAAAAGCAAAACGCTTAAAATCGGAAGGAGTTAAAATTAAATCTTTGGTCATCCTACGATATTTTACTGTTTTTAATGTGGCGGATATTGAAGGCGTGAAATTTGAATTCCCCGAAATCAAGTTAAACGATAATGAGAAAATTGTAAAATGTGAATCTATATTTGGAGGAATGCCGAACCGTCCACCATTGAGAAACACGAATCCCAATAGAGCTTTTTACCGACCTAGTGAGGATATTATAAACATGCCATTAATTGGACGATTTACAAACTCAGAAAATTACTATTGTACGTTGTTCCATGAAACCATCCACGCCACAGGACACGCCAAAAGACTAGGTAGAGAAGGCGTAACAGCAGGAGCAAATTTTGGTTCTAAGACCTACGGAAAAGAGGAGTTGATTGCGGAAATGGGAGCCTCTTTTTTATGTGCCGAAGCAGGTATAAATTCTGAGGATATGGAAGAAAATAATGCGGCTTATTTAGAGAACTGGTTACAAGTTTTAAAGAATGATAAGAAATTAATCTTCCATGCAGCTTCCAAAGCACAAGCGGCAGTTAGATATATTTTAGACGAAAAGACAGCGGTAAAATAAGAATCATATGGAAGGCTTTCTATTATTTTTTTCAGGCGCAAGTATGACAGACTTGCGCCTTTTTTATAAAGCTAAAATTTTATAATGCCCAAAGTGGGGTATAGAAATAAATTGCGACAAATTTTTATAACTCACCTTATCTTGTTATTTTTATCACTTTAGGTGAGTTATAAAATAATAAATTGTGACAAAATTAATTGGTAGAGAAAAAGAAAAGGCGATATTGTTGGAAGCCTACAATTCTTCTGAATCTGAAATGGTCGCTTTATTTGGTCGGAGAAGAGTTGGTAAAACATTTTTAGTTCGGACTGTTTTTGCAAAAAAAATAGACCTTGAAATTACAGGAATTCAAAATACAACTTCAAAACCACAAATTGAGAATTTCCATTCTTTACTTGTTCAGTTAGCAAGTACAAAAGATGATTTGCCTATTCCAAAAGACTGGTTTGCCGCCTTTCGGCAATTGATTTTGGTATTGGAGCATCTGCCAAAAGTTAATCAAAAAAGAGTTTTATTCTTTGATGAATTGCCATGGTTAGCTTCTAAAAAATCAGGTTTCCTAGCCGCTTTTGGTTATTTCTGGAATAATTGGGCATCAAAAAATAATATACTGGTCATCATTTGTGGGTCTGCTGCTTCTTGGATGATACAAAAAGTGGTGCAAAACAAAGGAGGATTGCACAATCGAATCACTAAACGTATTCACCTCAAACCATTTACATTAGTTGAAACGGAGCAATATTTTTTATTTAAAAAAGTAAGACTAGACCGCTATCAAATAGTTCAAATTTATATGATAATGGGAGGAATCCCTCATTACTTGAAGGAGGTGAGCGCAGGCAAAAGTGCGGTTCAAAACATTGACGATATATGCTTTGCAGAAGGAGGATTATTGAGGGCAGAATTTCATAATCTATATCTCGCTTTATTCGATAATGCCGATAATCATATTGCTATAATTCGGGCTCTTGGAACAAAATGGAAAGGGTTGACTCGGAAAGAAATACTGCAAACTTTAGGCTTATCAGCTACTGGCGTTATCACTAAAATTCTTCAAGAACTTATCCATTCTGGTTTTATAAATTCATATTATCCATTCGGCAAAAAACGGAAAACCATGCTCTACCGTTTAACTGATGAGTATTCGTTATTCTATCTGCATTTCATCGAGAATAAGCGATTGCCAGAAGGTGGGATGTGGCAACGATTAACCCAAACGGCACTTTATAAATCATGGTCAGGTTATGCCTACGAAAGTCTTTGTCTGAAGCATAGTTTACAAATTAAGGAAGCCTTGAGAATTGGTGGTATTTATTCCGAAACATCTTCTTTTTTCTTTATTGGAAATGATGATTTCCCTGGTGTCCAAATTGATATGTTAATTGACCGAAACGATGCGGTGATTAACCTTTGTGAAATTAAATTTTATAATGACCAGTTTATCCTGACAAAGTCCTATGCTGAAAAACTTCGCCAAAAACGTAGTATTTTTAAGGCAGTTTCCAAAACAAAAAAACAAATTTTTATTACGCTCATTAGTACTTTTGGCATATTAGAAAATAAACACAGCACCAGTTTAATTGATAATACTATCGAATTAAATGCCTTGTTTAGGAAAATACCATAAACGACGTTTTAACATCAAAGATGTTATTGAAGCATTTTTTGTCGATGTTAATTTAATCAAACAAAGCCATCAAGTCATCTTTCTTCAACGACTTCAAAATATTTTCATCAGTACGAATAATATCTGTTGCTAACTTTTTCTTTTTAGCTTGTAGTTTTAGAATTTTTTCTTCGATGGAATTTTTACAAATAAGTTTATACGCAAAGATCTGATTTTTTTGTCCGATACGATGTGTTCGGTCAATTGCTTGGGCTTCTACTGCAGGATTCCACCATGGATCAAGTATGTATACATAATCTGCTTTGGTCAAATTCATTCCTGTATTTCCTGCTTTGATACTGATGAGAAAAACTTTTACGTCATCATTTTTCATAAACTTATCTACTTGCGCTTGTCGTTTAGTGGTGCTGCCATCAAGGTAAGCGTATGCAATTCCTCGTTTGTTAAGTTCCTCTCTTACAATAGCAAGTAGGCTTGTAAATTGAGAAAAAACTAAAGCGTTATGTTTTTGGTCTATAGCTTCAGTAAGGCTTTCGATGATGGTATTTATTTTTACAGAATCGGCATTTGCTCCCGTAAAATTCTTGTTAACCAATAGGGGAGAGTTGCACATTTGCCGAAGGCGCAATAAACCATCTAGCATTTGAAATTTGGACTTAGCCACTCCTTTTTCTTCTACTGCAGCTTCGATGTCCTCTTTGATTTTACTTTTTAATTTATTGTAAAGTTTGCGTTGAGCAGTACCCATTTCGCAATAAATAATAGTTTCTGTTTTTTCGGGTAAATCTTTTGCGACCTGTTCTTTTGTTCTTCGTAAAATAAATGGATGAATCAATTTTCGTAATAAATTGGCAGCTTCTGCATCGCCATTACTATCGATGGGTATGGAAAAATTATTTTTAAAACTGGTCTTAGAACCTAGCAACCCAGGAGAAGTAAAACTTAGCTGGGAGTACAAATCAAAAGTATTATTTTCGATAGGTGTTCCCGTCATTGCAAGTCTATTGTTAGATTGCAAAAGTCGCATGGCTTTGTACCGTTTAGAGTCAGGATTTTTGATGGCTTGTGACTCATCTAGAATGATATAGTTAAATTTGAAATCTTTAAATAACTGAATATCAATAGCTGCGGTGTTGTAAGTTGTAATGATGATATTGATAGGAAGTATTGCTTCTAAACTTTTGGCACGACCAGGCCCATGATGAATAACATAATTTAGTTCACCACAAAACTTGTCTAACTCTGCGGCCCAGTTGAATAACAAACTTCTCGGAACGATAACGATAGAGGGTTCTGCATCAATTTGATCTGCTAGTAAGGTGATGACTTGTAACGTTTTTCCAAGTCCCATATCATCTGCTAGAATACCTCCAAACCCTGATTCGTCTAAGAATTTTAACCACTCAAAACCATGCTTTTGATAATCCCGTAAAGATGCTGTTATATTCTCAGGTAAAGGATATTTTTTATTGGTATCGATTTGGAATAGGCGTGCTTTTTTCTGCTTTAATTCCTTGATGATTTTTTTATCATCAATATTTTCAAATAAATCTTCGATAACATTAAAACGATATTTTGAAATTTTTAATTCTCCTTTTTCTACATCCGCTACTGCCAAAACTTTGGTGGCTTGCTCCAGCCATTCTTCTGGTAAAATCCCCAATGAACCATCTTTGAGTTTGATAAAAGATTCCTTGTTGCGTAAAGCACGAATCCAGTCCGCCATTTTAATATTTTCCTTTCCAAAAGAAACTCCAGCTTCTACATCAAACCAATCAATACCTGACTTGATGTGCATATAAGTTTTTGCTCGATGAGAACTGTATTTAAATTTAGTTAAATCTTTTTGTCCTAACACTTCAATTCCGGCCGCTTCGCAAGCTTCATTAAAATGTATAAACCAATATTGATTTATCATTTCTTTGACATCCAAAAAAACATATTCTTGAACTTGAATCTTTCGATCAAATTCAGGATGAGATTTTATTAAAAAATCAAGTAGGTAAAGTCGATCTTCTTCAGCTACTCGATAGAGCTTGTCTTCAATGTAAAAACTATCTTCATCAAAGGCATTGAAACTGTGTTCGCCATATTTTAGCCGAGGTTCAAAAAGGACAAAATTTCCAGCTTCTCGGAGTAGAATTTGTAATTGAGGATTTTCTAAAATTATTTCATCAAGCATAAGTTCAGTAGGAGCAGAGACTTCAAAAGTGCTTTTGAATTGGTTGATAAGATTCGTGTTTTGAATTTTATTCATTGGAGGTAAGATCAATGTATCATGATCAGGAGGAAAAATATCCATAAATTCTTGAAAGCGATAATGTGGAAGAAGGTAGGCACAACTATAGTCAGAACAGAAGACTTCATTGCTGTATTTTATTTTTTTATAATTAAAAGGAAGCCCTTCATGTGTGATATGGCGAGTGAGATGTGTAAGTCCATCAATCACTTCAAAAGTGATTTTACAATCTAGTGGTTCAGTCTCAAATTTGATTAATTTTAAATCAGATATTTTGGGATCACGATAACCAGATACATCTCCATTGTAGACAAATTGATAAATTTTATTTAAATCTTCAATGTTATTTCCGATCAAATTTTTAATGGCTTGGAAGCGATCCTGAGGGTTCTTTTTTTGAGCATGGAAAAATAATTGTTGTCCAAGTTCTTGTTGAATGTTGGGAAAACCAACAGGGATATTTTCTATGTTTTTATTAGCGTCTCGAATACCTTCTTTAGATTTATAGGGGTAGCCTTTTACAAAATAGATAGGAAATTCTTTATCATCTTTGTCTTCATTGTAGTGGTAACTGCGCTCTTCTTTTTTTGCCCATACAAAACCATAAAGTAAAGATTTGCCTTCTTCAAGTAGTTTTGTTTCTAGTTCAATAATCTCACCTTTTTCATGGATAGCATTAAGTTGAATATTCTGAGTCAATTCTAACCACTTGTTGTTGACCATATTGTTTTGCTTACCGACTAGAAATGAACCATCAGTATTTAGTTTAACTTCATAGTATTTTTTGATGGTTTCGAGGGGTAAATTTAAATTAGATACTGCATCTTCTAGAATTTTTTGATAGCTTTTTGGATTTCGGAAATCAAAAGCAATTAATGTTTTGGCAGCAGCTTCTAGTATTGGCATTTGGTGTTGACAGAGTTTTTTCTTGGAGTCTTTACAGTTCATACACTTGATATAGACTTCACCATTTTTTTCTATTTTAAGTCGAATTTTCTTTTTATTGTTTCCTTGATAATAACTTGCAGTAAAAAGGTTTTCGATTTCAATTTCTGATGGAGAAATGAAATTTCCTTGAAAAGTTTCATTCCATGAAAACCTTTGGTATCTACCAGGTTTATATTTTTGAAGAGCAGAAATCAGTCCGTCCTCCATAGGGAGTTTTCGATATTCGCCAGCGTGGTTTCCTTCGAGTTTAAGAGGTAGCTTAGATTTTTTGGAAATATTTTTTTTGGCCTTTTGTTGGGGAGAATGTTGGGCTGTTTTTTTTAAGTCAATGGCAGCATATAGCGCTGCTGCTTGATGTACACAATTTTCTTTTTCACAAGTACAATATCCTTCAAAATTGATATAGGATATTTCTTCAAAATAATCAAAGGTTACATAATGTGCTTTACCTCGATCTAATACATTTGCTTCAATATCATCGTTACTTATGGAAAGTGATAATATAGATTTAGAATCAAATAATTTTTTTCCTTTTTGATTTGCGGAATAGTCGAAATCTTCTCTTAGGGTTTCTTTGAATAGTCTAACGGTAAGCATTAGTATGTTTTTTATGAAATGCGAAGATAAGTAGAGTGGGAGGGGAGTGCAAGTAAATGTATTGTTATGGTTGGAGATTTTTTATAAAAAAAGGTTTGTAGAAAACATTTTCTACAAACCTTTTTGAGTTTTTTAGGAAAAATGTTAATTTATTTTATGTAGATTTTTTGTCTCCTGTGCATCTCTTGATACGATTCTATAATGATACATTCCTTGAGGGAACTCACTCAAATCAACTTGAATCTGATGGTTTCCTGATGGGAAATTTCGATTAGTAATGACTTTGATTTCATGTCCCAATGTATCGAAAATGCTGATTTTATATTTACCTCCAGTTGAAGTAAAATGGATCGTAGTCCAATTTTCAAAAGGATTGGGGTAATTATAACTTTGAATCGGAGTAATTAATTTAGGATTATCAGTATCGACTGTACATTGTCCTACTATATTAATATGTTGAAAGTCTTGAAATAGAAGATTTTGCACTTGACTTTCTTCTACATCAAACCAGTCCATTAATATCGAACCATAAACTGATCGGAAATCATGTTGCATCGGAACGCCTGCTTGATCTGGAACTACATCGGGGATTTCATAATTGTTTCCGATGATACCTGCATTTACACAATTTCCAAATACAAATAGCGGGGCTGCTGTTCCGTGGTCTGTTCCAAGGCTGTTGTTGGATTTTATTTGGCGACCAAATTCAGAGTAGGTCATGCCAAGGACACGGTGGTCAACGCCGAGTTGTTCTAGATCAGATTGGAAGGCGGATATGGCGTCGGATAGGGTTTGGAGGAGGTTGGCGTGAATACCATTTTCTGGATTTCCGCCAGATACTTGACTAGCATGAGTATCGAATCCTCCAATATTAACAGTATAAATGGAAGTTTTTAACCCTCCCGAAATCAGTCTTGCAACGATTTTTAATTGCTGAGCAAGGTCTTCATCTGGATAATTTGCAAGATTATTTCCTAAATCAGATGCTATTGACACAGAATCAGAATAAGCGTTATTTTGAGAAATAGACTGTCTCACAAAATTTAATTCTGAACCATAACAAGTATTCAAGTCAATAGATCCTGGTTCTGATTCTATTAGGTTAGTTAAGTTTTCTGGATCAACTAAAGCTGTACTAAAATTAGAAGAGATACCTTGGCATGTTTCATGAACCGCAAAACCAATATTTATAGCTAGAGGATCAGGACAATTATTATTAGGATAACCATTTGGGTAATCGGCATGGATACTATCTAAATATCGACCTACCCATCCAGTTGTTTCAAAATCATTTGCAGAAGAACCTGAATTCCATATATCGATAGATCGGAAATGTGACCGATTTTGATTAGGATAACCTACATCTTGGATAATATTCATTTTACCATTACTGAATAAATCTGCCATTCCTTGCATAACTGGATGAAAGGCATTATTGTCACCAATTGGAATTATGAGATTTTGAGGAATGATAACATTAGATCGTAGGTTAGCAAGTTTATCATATTGATCTAGAGGTATGACTGAGTTGAGACCATCATTTCCGCCATTTAATTGAATTAATACTAAAACTCTATCGGAATCATTTAAAGTATTGAATGAATTAAAAGCTGAAATGGTGGATATTTTCATCCCATTTATAACTAATGGTAAAGTGATAGCTGATTTTAAAAAGTGTCGTCTTTTCATTTTATTATTAAATTGATGAGATGAAATTTACATTAATTGATATTCAGGCATAGTAAGCATTGCAGAAACTAGATTATTAATTTTTATTTTAATGGCGTTCGCTTGTGCTTGATCAGTAGGATCACTTATATATAATGAATATTCATCTGTCCATTCAAAATCAGGTAAACCATTTGTTAATCGTTCTTTTAAAATTACTTTTTGGTTATTGGCAATATCTTTTGGAAATAATAGGTTGATAAAATCTGTTAAAACCTGATTGACATCAAAAGGATCTGATAAGTTATTTAATATCGAAAGGTAATCTACTTGAGCTAATCCAACAATGTTAGTTGGAGCTGGATTTTGAAAGAGAATAATTCCTTGACTTACAAAGGTTTGAATTGCAAAATTCCTAATTGGTAATGTTACAGAGTTTAACCATATCCTATAAAAATTAGGTGCTTGATAATATGGCTTCCATCCTGCAACATTCGGTGGATTAAAATATTCCATCTGTAACCCTCCTACGCCTTGGAGAATCACTCTATAAGTCTCATAATAAGTGGCGGGTTCAGATGGGAATTGGATTTGAAATTGTTTTATTAATCCTGCAGAAAAATCCCATGGATTTTTAATCATACAGCCTATTAGTTCCTCCTCGAAAAAATGTTGACTTGATAAAAGAATACTTAATGTAGGTGTAATTTCATAATCGTTATCTCTCAATATTTGAGCAAGTGGTTCAATAATATTAATTTCAATGTCATCGGTAATATCATAGTGAACAAACCACCTGTAAATTTTCCTGCAAATAAATCGGGCTACTTCATCTTGTTCAAAAATTTTATCAATTAATATGCTATATTCATTTTCACCAGCATCAGATATCATTTCATAATTGAAATGATTCGAAAGATGTTTGTTACTTGTATCATGTTTATTTGGGTCAAATACTCCCCTAATATATTCCCCCTGGGAATTATTATCAGATATGCTCCATCCTGTTAATATCTTTGCTATTTCTGCTACATCTGTTTCAGTAAAAAAAGTATAATCTCCAGGAGCAATGATTGGGCCTTTTCCAATTGTGAAGAGTTCTAAAAGTTCTCTTGCGTAATTCTCATTTGGAGCTTCTTTGGTATTACTAAATCCATTTAGGTATCGTAACATCATGGGGTCTATAGTCATCTCCTTTGTTAATTCTCGAAAATTGCCCAAGGCCTTTTCTCTAATTTTTGAGATGTAATAATATTTATATCTGGAAAAGGAAGGAAAATTTGAAATCACAAAATGGTTGTGCCAAAATAAAGTCATTTTTTCCCTAATTGAAGTCCCTTCTTCAATTATTAATTTAGCTGTCCATCCTTCTAATGATTTTCTCCTATGAATTCTATGTTCATAAGAAAAAGGAACATTAACCCATGTCTCTCCTAATTCAACATCAGGATCATCTTCAGAATTAATAATTAATTGGAGGATCTGGTGTCTGAGAAAGAGGATTAATTGCTAATAATTCCCCTATTGTATTTTGTAAGCCTTCATTAACTGCAGTTTGGATTTGACCCCAATTCGGCCCAAAGGTAGTTCTTCGTAATAAATGTGCAGCCTGTTTAATTCCCAAGGGCCAATATAAGGAGCTAAACCAGTTACTATGGCTTCCGATGATTTACTTTTTATATTTGATTTTGACCTTCCAAGAAGAGTCGATAGAGAAGTTCGTCTGTTCATTTGTAGGTGTTGTTTAAATTAATTTTATTAAAAAATTGACATCTTTTTGGGATGTAAGACAAAAATAGATTTTATAAAAACGGAATGAAAAATTTTGAATTTTGTTTGGGAGGAGTGATTTATTCAAAGATAATGTCTTTGAATGAGG
>CANNZV010001652.1:0-67992 GCA_947561585.1 Caprella mutica
ATTCCACAGCAGCCTCACGGCAATTCCACAGCAGCCTCACGGCAATTCCACAGCAGCCTCACGGCAATTCCACAGCAGCCTCACGGCAATTCCAAAGCAGCCTCACGGCAATTCCAAAGCAGACTCACGGCAATTGCACAGCAGACTCACGGCAATTGCACAGCAGACTCACGGCAATTGCACAGCAGACTCACGGCAATTGCACAGCAGACTCACGGCAATTGCACAGCAGACTCACGGCAATTGCACAGCAGACTCACGGCAATTGCACAGCAGACTCACGGCAATTGCACAGCAGACTCACGGCAATTGCACAGCAGACTCACGGCAATTGCACAGCAGACTCACGGCAATTGCACAGCAGACTCACGGCAATTGCACAGCAGACTCACGGCAATTGCACAGCAGACTCACGGCAATTGCACAGCAGACTCACGGCAATTGCACAGCAGACTCACGGCAATTCACAGACTCACGGCAATTCCACAGCAGACTCACGGCAATTCCACAGCAGACTCACGGCAATTCCACAGCAGACTCACGGCAATTCCACAGCAGACTCACGGCAATTCCACAGCAGACTCACGGCAATTCCACAGCAGACTCACGGGCAATTGCACAGCAGACTCACGGGCAATTGCACAGCAGACTCACGGGCAATTGCACAGCAGACTCACGGGCAATTGCACAGCAGACTCACGGGCAATTGCACAGCAGACTCACGGGCAATTGCACAGCAGACTCACGGGCAATTGCACAGCAGACTCACGGGCAATTGCACAGCAGACTCACAGGCAATTGCACAGCAGACTCACAGGCAATTGCACAGCAGACTCACGGCAATTGCACAACAGCCCCAGGCCAATTCCACAGCAGCCTCGCAAAATTCCACAGCAGCCTCACAAAAATACCACCGCAGACTCACGGCAATTCCACCGCAGACTCACGGCAATTCCACCGCAGACTCACGGCAATTGCACCGCAGACTCACGGCAATTGCACAGCAGACTCACGGCAATTGCACAGCAGACACACGGCAATTGCACAGCAGACTCACGGCAATTGCACAGCAGACTCACGGCAATTGCACAGCAGACTCACGGCAATTGCACAGCAGACTCACGGCAATTGCACAGCAGACTCACGGCAATTGCACAGCAGACTCACGGCAATTGCACAGCAGACTCACGGCAATTGCACAGCAGACTCACGGCAATTCCACTGCAGACTCACGGCAATTCCACAGCAGACTCACGGGCAATTCCACAGCAGACTCACGGGCAATTCCACAGCAGACTCACGGGCAATTCCACAGCAGACTCACGGGCAATTGCACAGCAGACTCACGGGCAATTGCACAGCAGACTCACGGGCAATTGCACAGCAGACTCACAGGCAATTGCACAGCAGACTCACAGGCAATTGCACAGCAGACTCACGGCAATTGCACAGCAGACTCACGGCAATTCCACAACAGCCCCAGGCCAATTCCACAGCAGCCTTGCAAAAATTCCACAGCAGCCTCACAAAAATTCCACCGCAGACTCACGGCAATTCCACCGCAGACTCACGGCAATTCCACCGCAGACTCACGGCAATTCCACCGCAGACTCACGGCAATTCCACAGCAGACTCACGGCAATTCCACAGCAGACTCACGGCAATTCCACAGCAGACTCACGGCAATTCCACAGCAGACTCACGGCAATTCCACAGCAGACTCACGGCAATTCCACAGCAGACTCACGGCAATTCCACAGCAGCCTCACAGCAATTGCACAGCAGACTCCTGTCAATTGCACAGCAGATTGGGCCAGTTGCCAGTCTGTATTTGGTGCACAAAATTCCACTGACTTTTTGAAATAGCTGAAAGAATCCACCATAAATTTCCAGTAATTTGGCTAATCCACCAACATTTTACCCATTTTTCCATCGAAAATTAATGGTAAAATAGGAATAAATAGTTAAAAATCCACTGACTTTGCCAAAATATTATTATCAGTGGGGGAAAAATTCCACCGACATGACATGTCGGTGGAATTTACCATGAAATACAGACTGGGGCAGTTACATAGAAGATTGGGGCAGATTCACGGCAGTTGCATAGCACCAGTCTGCAGAATGTGTCTCCTCTCCTGCAGAGACTTTAATTTGAGAGAGAGCTACTCTCTGACTCTCAGCAACAGATTCAGAATCTCCCGCAGCTAAATTAATGGTAACATAGGAATTAATTCAAAATCTCCCGCAGCTAAATTAATGGTAACATAGGAATTAATTCAAGATCTCCCGCAGAGATCTCCAAATTCAAAAATTCATTCAAAAACTCCCGCAGAGAGTCTTGGAAAAATGTTCCATATTCTGCAGACTGGGCATAGTATATCGAGCCCGAGGTTAGATTTTCTATGCACCCAGTCTGCAGAATGTGTCTCTTCTCCCGCAGAGACTTTAATTTGAGAGACAGTTACTCAAGGACTCTCAGCAGCAGATTCAGAATCTCCCGCAGCTAAATTAATGGTAACATAGGAATTAATTCAAAATCTCCCGCATCTAAATTAATGGTAACATAGGAATTAATTCAAGATCTCCCGCAGAGATCTCCAATTTCTATAAATTCAATCAAAAAGACAAAAACTCCCGCAGAGAGTCTTGGAAAAATGTTCCATATTCTGCAGACTGGCTATGCACTGTTAAACAGTTTATACATAGGGTGAACTTGCGCACTGCGCAGTTTCACATTGGGTGAATTTGCACGGTGCGCAAGTACACCCGGTAATTGCGCAAAATTCACCCGGTTTATCCCCACGATCTTTGCGTACAGTTTTTCGAAGATAACTTTTTTCTATTGAACAAAGAGTTGAAACTTGGTGTCCACCTAGGTCTACCCTTCATCTATCAGCACACAAAAAATCAGATTGCTGACTTTTCTAGTTATTTCATAAAATCAAAGTATGCGGAAAATGCGCAAAGCCACCCGGTCCGACGCTACCATTAATTTTTGGAGGGGAAACTGGAAAAAATGTTGGAGGACTAGACAAATTGATGAAAAATGTTGGCAGATATTTCTCCGATTTTAAAGAAAGTCAGAGGAGTTCAGTTCACCAAATACAAACTGGATGAGCAGCGAGCTATTGAGCCATACTTTTTTACTTGGTCAGACTCTCAGCAGCAGATTCAGAATCTACTTCAGCTTAATTAATGGTTAAATAGGAATTAATTAAAGATTCCCTCAGAGATCCCTAATTTTTAAAATGGGGCTAAAACTAGTATCGGAGAGTCTTGAAAAATGTTACATATTCTGCAGAGGGCCTGAGACTTGAGAGGAGATATGTAGGTAATTATGTTGAAATTGTTAGCTACATGAGTGGTTTACACAAAACCACTCAAACTCTTATATGGTTTACCTGGAAATTAGCAAGTATTTGATCCTTGCTCTCCATAGTGCTGATAACAATTTAATAAGTTAGGATAGTTTGAAACTTTGACTTTTGAGTGACTTGCAATGTTTGCAGATGGCAGCACTCAAGAAAACCAAAACCATCCGTCCTTTAGTTAAATTTACTTTCAATAATATACAGCGAATTATAAAATTTATGAGGCAATAAACTTATGTGATATATTGGCCCTTTTGTATTAAGATATTGTTAGTAATTAGTTATATACTTGAGAGCAATTATTTGACTAAAATATAAAGATCAATCGGGAAAATGTATGTTAATTTATACATGTATGATAATTGATAGGTAACTCTGAATTTCATCGCATCGGAAAGATTGGCGCTGCGATCTGTGTTTACATAATCAATCGATTTTTAAAGGTCCCCTCTACTCTAAACTAAAAAAAATCTAGAAATGCTTTATATATGTAGAACTAAGTTTTATTATTATATAAATAACATATATGACAGTTATAATAGAAAGAAATTTACCAAGAAGATATTCGCTTCGTAATTAATTATTTAAGAAAATATTAAGACTCAATCATCACTGTCCAACATTTATAGTAGATTCAATAGAAGATCAAGAACAGAATACGGGCTTCATCACGTAGGTATGTGTTATCGTGAATTTGATGGTATTATAGGTACACTTTTAGGTAACTAATGATTCTTTAGGGTAGTGGTATTTAAGTAACGGTATAGTATAGTTAGCCATTCATAATGTAATGTCTAACAGATTTATTATGGATTTGAATTATTTTAGTATTTTTCATCGCTTGAAATCTACAGGGCACGTAGAAGTAAAATCACAATAATAACTTAAAGGTCCCCTCCAAGCAAATATTTTTATTGCTTCATTCAACCAACGAAGCTAATGTTTCTTATCATTTTGCCGCAAACTGCATCGAAATGGGTAACATATTTTTAATTTTATATGCTTTTAAAGATTTTTATAATCAAAACTCTACAAAACCTATTTTACGTCCGACTTACTAATTTAAGAAATTTTCAGTCTGAAGAAAAAGAATGTACACCATTTGTTTTGATTGTCAACTAGGTATTAGGTCTAATAAATCCATTTAATATTAGTGTAAAGGTATAAAATTGAATGAATTTATTATTGAAACGCTTATATACTTTGGGAAAAATTAATATCTGAAATAAAGACCGAAAACGCATGGTTTGTTTATAAAATTCAAATTTGTAATAATAATAAAGAGTGTACAATTTCCTTCTTGAGCATCAGATTAGTGATTAGCTCAATTGTTGCTCACAGAGTACTAAAAAACTTCAAAAACAAATTATAAAATATATACTGAACCGAATTGTATGCTGTTTGCGGAATAATGATCGTAGACCTTAGTTCTATAATATTATGTAATAAACTCATTTTTTCCCCGGAGCCTGGAGAGCACCTTTAAATAATAATTGAAATGTAGAACCAAATTTGAAATGTTTGCAGTTTTATAATCAGCTACCTTAGTTAAATTAAATAGAAAAAAATGGAGTGGAGAGGCCTTTAACGAAATCTAAAAAAAGGAACTCGAGACTAAAGATACGTCAATTATTACCATCTGTGTTACGTACATTAGAATTTGCTCAATAGGTGGCGCTGCATTTGGGATTAAATAAATATATATTTTAATAAATAATATGAAGACAATTTATAATATAATTAAAATGTCCATCTATCAATTTATCAACAAGGGAAGAAATTGATGTCTAAAGATTTACTGCTAGCTTGCTTTATAAACTATATACCTTGAATTTGTCTATTATCTATTCATTCTCTTAGATATATATTTTTTCTGTATTCTTTATTTTTTCTTTTCTTTTTTGTTAGGTGTATTCATTTTATATAGCAGTCAGTGTTTTTCTTTTTTATACAATAGATGGTGTAACTAAAGTTTTTATGGCCGGAAAAGTCTTATCACAATCATAGATAAGAGTTTATATAAGGTGTTTTATTTTATTTCTTTCTTTAAATTTGCATTTCGTTTTGTCAATAAATATCCTTATCCATATCAACAAATAATTCTAACTATCGATCTCGCTCTACTGATTTCATAATGCATTGTTCATATTCATTACCTTTTTCGGTAAATTCCTAGTTCACGTCCCTAATTGATTTAGGGATGCGAACTAAGAAGGGGGTACTATTTTAAATTAATTATTTTCTTATAATGATAACCATTTAAAAACAAAAACAAGAGTATATATATTTATTTTTCAAAGTTGTATTCTTTAATTTGCTTAATTTCAATTTCAAATATTCCTTTTTGGTATTATTTGTATTTGTAGTTAAGATACTAAATTTTCTGTCAATTAATATTGATTAGTGCAAGATATTTTAATCTGATAAAAGATCAATAAATTTAAGAAATATGGTTTTAAAATACCAACTTCCTAGTTCACGTCCCTAAATGAAATAGGGACGTGAATTAGGAATTTACCCCTTTTTCAATTGCACATTCATGATAGGTATGAAAAAAAAAACGATGGTTTACTTATGATTATAAGCAACTAGCTGTTGTTTTTAATTAAGTGGATGCTCGATCGTCATATCGTATAGATAGTCAGACAGATAAGATAAGACTACGTATTTGTATTGACATAATCATTAGGTTGCAACAAGTGTGCACGGCTGTACTACACTATATAGTATATATGTAATGTAACGTTATGCTCGGGCACATTGTATGCTACGTGTTAGAAGTTAGACTAAGTTCGTTGGTTTGTTGCCATGGCCACAGTAGCCACCCTTTAACAAAGTAGTGTAAGCTACATTAGGTACCACTACTCCCACAGTACCTACAAAGATGTGACATACACAAATAGAGATGTGATTTCAGAAGAGACAGATAAATTAAAGAAAATAAGAAATTAATTGACAAATAATAATAAAGGGGACGAGGTCGGACCAGAAATTTCTTAGGGAAGTGATTCTTTATTGTTTTGTGTAAAAGTGAAGATAAAGGCTATGATAAAATAAAAGAGGTCGTTCGAAAAGACTCACAGCAAACATTTCACAAAACAGTGAGCTAGAACGCTCGACACAGTTTTAAACATTTTTCTGAACTAATTCGTACAAAAAACGTGAACGTTTCCTTCAATTTTCGAATGTCTTGCAAGTACACAGGTAGATTGAATAATAGTTTATAATATTTATTCAAATTGTGTTATTTGTTCAATCAATTGAAAATAGGAGCAGGTTCGAGGCAGCGATTAAGCCGATCGGGGTAGTCACCACGGCAGTCAGGGAGCAGCGAGAGCGCAGCGTGGGAGCCATACTGACCGCTTTCAGTGCTAATTCTACTCCGACGTAGCTACGCAGAACTTCTCTGGGCACCTGCTTCTGTTTGCCTTGCGCGCTGCCTAACTGCGGATGCGCGGCCCCCAGCATCGACTGTAATATTATTATACAGGCATCCCCCGCTTTAGTTACCAAACGGTAACTAAAGTGAATAAAAGTAACAAGAAATTTATAATTGTCACTCCTTGATTTAGACCTCCTTTTCTATGAGTTATAGAAAGAAAAAAAATTATTAGAGTAAAACGTATGCAAGCATATTATTAATAATATACAGTCTTTCATTGTTTGTGACTGTGATGAAAAAGTTTAAGTCGTGCATTTATTATATGTTTTTAAATCCATCCATAGATTTACTCTCACTCAGTATAGGTGAGTAATTAATAGATACTTAGAATTCTATAATTATTGTGCTACATTTAACAAACAGCAATTTTATGTTCTATGAATTAAGGTAGTAGGGTACTAAGTTCCAAGTTATTGGTTGGTTCTACAATTTCGGACACGTCAGAAAAGAAAATATTATAATTATAATTTAACTTCTATTCTAATTGGTATCATGGATACCAATTGAAATAAAAGTTAAATAATGATATGATTATTATATAAAGATTTTTACGTGTTCGAAAATATGGAACCGTGCGATAACACGGAACTTAACCTAAAATGGGATATGTTGAATTTCTGAACCAATTGCTTCTAATAACCTCACCTGGATTATAATTTTGATATTTTTTTAGTTACCGTGAAATAATTACAGAAAATTGTCTCCGTTTTCTATGTTTACGAACAGTTCTTATTTCGATTCATGACTCGAAATAAGGACCATTTTTTACTAAAGTGAGTTGTAGTTAAAGCGAGGCCTGCCTGTATTACTAATATAGCAGTTTTGGCAAAGGACCGTGCAACCGCAGTTAGGCAGCGCGCTATGCAAATAGGAACATCCCTACTTTATTACCTTTGCA
Organism: Caprella mutica; assembly: GCA_947561585.1. NCBI lineage: Eukaryota > Metazoa > Arthropoda > Malacostraca > Amphipoda > Caprellidae > Caprella > Caprella mutica. The sequence continues at coordinate 7,712 of CANNZV010001652.1, forward strand.
AATTTGCGGAAGGTCGTATTTTACCCGGCATTTATTTATTTATTTATCATCTTGATATTGGCATAATTGAAAAAGATTTCATCCTAATTGCCTGAAATTTGGTGAAATGATTAGTCAATGTCAAGTGACCTTCTGGTAGAACTTTGGGAGCGACCCAGTCAAAGGTCAAAGTCATGGTCATTTATAACTCTAAAAGTTTTGAACCACATTGCATGAAACTTGGTGACACGATTGGTCATTATCCAGTCACCAGTTTATTAGATTTTGGGAGAGAATGGGTCAAAGCAGCGGCGACGGTATGCGCTCTACTGAGTGCACGTAATCTAGTCCTTTTAATGCAGGCAAAACACACGATAATATGGAACAAAACATTTTAACTTTTGAGAAATTATTATTTTCTTTGAAGTAGTGCACTATTTTGATTATAACCCTAATATCTCAATGTTTATTTAAATTGTTAACTATATAAATAATTATTTTTTCCCAGTTCGGAAATATTTAAATATCATTTCACAATGAGCCGTAATTGTTTTGAAACATCCAAAACTATATTAAACCTAAGTGGAATATTGTGTACTTACTTAAATGAAAAACATGTAGCGACTTCATTTAAGGGAAACGACATTTTGATACCATTGAACAGTTCTTTCATATTTAAAAACTGGATGATGATGAATAAAGTGTGGATGAACTCTAAATTTGTGTCTCATCAAGACTTAAGTGATGGCATTGAAGTGAAGTTTGATGCCTTCCATATTGATGAATCTGATTACAAAATATTTTTCATGTGGGTTGGTGAAAAGCCTAAAGAATTATCGATACCATGCAGTGATTCAAGAATTGTTAGACATCATCACAATTTACCATGTGAATTCATCAGTTCTGATACTTCTTGTGTTAAAGTGGTCCTTGAAAATGAAGAAGTTTTTCTGAAATCTCCTCCATCTCTTCTTAATGATGTACCGAATTTATACTGTTCCGAAATGAAAGCATCTGTTATAGAGTCTTTGAATATGAACTTATCATATAATTTCAAAATATATATAGATCTACATAGTATATATTATTGTATGAAAATCGATGATGAGGAATGGAAAGAAATTATATGGAGCAATAAGTTGCCTACTCTTACAACTTGTCATCAGGTGTACTTTGATGTTAACATACATTGCATAAATGGAGAATTTGTGTATGTTGTGGAAGAAAGTACATTAAAATTGTCTATCATTAATTTGATAGAATTAGACTTCCAAGAAAATTTTAAGGCTCATGTTATAAAATTGGACGAGGAAAATGGAGTTGCAGTAATTCTAGATTCAAATTGCACAAAATTTCACATGAAACTGATCGACTCCACTTTTTTGAACTGTTCATGTATTAGTGGTGTTAATTTGTTCAAGCTCATTACAGTTGAAGATCTTGAAAACAATTTAAAATTGTATTTAGAAGCTGATTCAGCAGTTTATACAGAGATCAAACCTCTGACTTCAGCAGTGAATACATCAATGTCTTCAAATGATGAAAGTTTTAGTGATTCTTCAAGGAAATTATTGATTTCTGTTGAACAAGTAGTTGAGTACATCATGAAGAATCCAGCAAGCTCTGTTGAAAGAGTTTTAATGGATAATATTTGTAAAAAAGAAAAGAAAATTGTGAACTATAATCCACCACATATCAAATTTCGTACTGGTAAGCTCACCGTGGAAAATGATAAATATTCTGTTCTAAATCTCAAAGATGATAAAATATTTATAAATTCTCAAATGATTATTGGGCAAGCTCGTAATTCAGCTGAAAATAATTGTGTATCTCTTTATTATTATAAATTGAAAGTTCCTTACAAAGGATTCGCCCATTTTGCAGTTTTTGTTCATTTCGGTAAAAGACCTGACTACTACAACTCATGGATTCTATGGTTCAATGCCTGTAATCAGAAAGAATTAGAAACTTTAATGAGAGAGTCCATCACAAGTGCACTAGTTTGTAACTTGTCTCCTTCATCTGAACCCCCAGTTTATGATAGTTCTAAGCACGAGAAAGAAGTTAAGATTAAACAAACTGAACATTCTATGGAGTCTGAACAGACATCTAGTAATGCGTTGCTGACTGTCGACAATCGTGACCAACATTTTGATGTGGCTACCTATGTTGTTCATTCAATTGTCAATGAACCATATACAAAGGCTTTGGAAATATGTAAAGAACATTCTGAAAAATTGAAACAGTTTAAATATTATCCAAAGTACTGTTTTGACTTTTTGGGAAATTTGAAATTGATTAATAATTATTATGGTATTATAGAATGTAATAATTCTTATCGAGATAAAATTTTCGTCCGGTTGGATAGTATATTTGATCTACCAAATAAAGTTTCTTTCAATAGACTGATTAGCATTCATTTTTTACGTTTTGGTGATCCATTTCACTCTTTCACTGGCTATGCGTTGTTTGGATATGTAGAGAAAATACCTTACTTTCCTATTGATTTCTTTATTTGGATTGACAAAGTAACTGAGAAGACATTGAATAAAATATTTCATGATTCAATATTGTTGCACATTGGAGAAACCCCCAAATCGATTTCGACTACAGGTGATAATACCCATCGAGCGATTCCAATTTCGTACAGAAATGAAGATCAAGAGAATCTTATTACTTCTGAAAACGTAAATGAAAAGTATCAAAGGAAGCGAAAAATTTCAGAGGAAGAATTTCATAATCTTCAGATGACACTTTGTCATGGTTTTTTATTGACAATTGCTCGCAAAAATTCATTCTTAAGAATGAGTGGAGACCCTGTCTTTATCTTTGATCGGTGTTTCTTAAACTGAGAGTTAATTGTCCTATGCTGGGTAATTTAAATATTTCATAAGGTAGGGGAGTAATTGTAGTTTTTTTTATTTTCTATTAGCTGGGTATGCTATTTACTTTACTGTAATATTTTCAGTCCTTATTTTATTGAAGTACAGCCAGTTAATAATATATATTACGTTAACAGTATCACTAAAAAATATTTTTTTATTCATACATATTTCAAGAAACTTGGTATAAGGTGATGAACATATTTAAGTGGGTAACGTATGAATAAAAACTAATCAATATTAAAGAAACACTGTGACAAAGGCTCTCATCTCTACCATGAAACTTTTGAAACCGTCTTCGTACTGTTATTTCACTTGCTATGCCTTCTTCCTATGGCTTATTGAAATGTTTGCAATGGAAATTAAATTAAAAACTTCAAGTAAAGTGAAATTAAAATACCTCAGAGGAAACATTTGGAAATTAAGGTCAAAAGCTTCAGAAGAAACATGAAATTTTACTTTAAACACATCAATGGAGAATAAGGATAATTTTACTATGAAGTGATGCTACATAACATGATTCTAACATGTTCAATTTGAAGGGATGATAATGAAGCTGCTAATAATAAAGAAATATGATGTAGCATTTGATAATGAAGTTTTTGAATGAAGCTGTTATTAATGTTCATGATAAAGATAGGAATCAACGAATAAAAAAATTGCAAAGGCTCAAATAAAAAAATAAATGAAAAGGTTCAACGTCTGAAGATCAGGTAAGTTATTCCGAAATAATTTGATTAATTCCTATAGTTCTTACACTAAAGCCATGCTGTTTAGGAAGAATTAAAACCATGTCAATTTAAGGCTTTCAATTTTATTATGACTTGAAAATTTTATCTTTTAGATTTTTGTGTGACAAAATGACAAACAACCAACGGACTTTGTATACTGAATATAGACCACTAATTTTTTTTTTCCTAAAAGGTAAATTGAATCTCCATTAACATTATTTTGAACATTGATGAAATGTCTGATTAATATAGTAATTTTTACGGGCTATTTTGTATCTTCATGAACAGTTTCATCACTTAAAAAATTAAATTTATTCCAATATCGGTAAATTATAGCAATAAAATTTAGTTCCTATCGATGTATGTATACTAAAAAAATCGCTGAAACGTTCAGATGTTTCACGTTTGTGGATCGAACTGAAACACTTTATAACACTTGGAACACAAAAGTATATAATAATAAAATAATACATGTATGTAAACATAATATTTTCATTTTTTCAAGGTACCTGTTGATCTAATGGACTTGCTCTCTACTGCTGTATGAACATGAACTAGCTTGAGCCTCATCAATTGTCTCATCATGTGATGGTCTGATTATAAGATGGCGATGGAATTAGGAATTCGGAGGTATGTTGTCTGTTGCATCTATAACTTGGCACAGTTAAGGTGATCTGAGTTTTCCCTTTTATTCCACTTTTAAAGTCAAAAATAAAATAATTCTTCACTGTATTGAAATATTAATATCTAATATATGTATTAGCGTCTGTGCAGTTATAATCTGTTTATAATTGAAATAATTCTTACATTTATAATTTTACGGATGCTAAATCATTCCTTTTTATTTACAGTGATGGAAGATTGGACTGGGATAGATCACCCGAATCGTGCTCCAAACCAATACGATCACCTGATGGGATTCGTGGTCTAATTGCAAGCCTTGTCATTCACCAACCCATGTTATTTCTTAATAGATTAACCTTATAAAGTAGTTTTTAAAACTTCTTAAAGTTCATTACTTCAAATCAAATTGATTAGTAATTGTGTATTTGTTCTTAATTAGTAATTAAATTTAAAATAAACTAACTAGTATAATTCGTGCCATAATTTCCAATAGATTTCAAGTACCATGGAATACTTGGTTGGAGAGTACCGTATAGGTTTAAAAAGTATTTAATGAAGGAGTATGCAGACTTGAAGTTGGTTGAAAGGCACTAGAATTGCCGTAAAACAGAGGCTCTTGTCCGGAAGTACTGCTTTATAGTGTTATGAACGACTGATAAGTTTATTATACCGTGAGATTGGACTGGATATGCAGCTGTTAATCGCAGGAAGTGTTGAATTCAATATGGGGATCGAACTACTGAAGTCTGCAGAGTTGTTGAAGTGGATACTGTGCAAGCACCTTCTGATTCATTACTGACTTTGGCTGACGATAAATGAGGAACCTTACTTTCTGAACGAGTTTCCCTATGGCTGTTTTTGACTTCTGAGCCATCGATCGAAACTTCTGGTGCGACGGCGTAAATCATCTTAAGAGGTTCAATATTGAAATCATGTGTTTTGAAGGTAGTCTTTATGTTGTTTCCGTGATCTATGAGATAGGCATTTCGTGTCTGATATAGCTCCAAATCAATACTAAGAAGACATCTTAGCCAATTTTCATTTTCCAAAAGAGGATTCCCAACATTTTCATGGAGGGGTGTTTCTCCTGGGTATTCGTCAATATTGGTAAATTTAATGGCACAGTATTGAATTTTATTACCTTTGTACCACGTCCTGTCACATCTCGGAAGAGTAGTGTATCCTAACATATCAACTCTCACGCCAAGCTGCGTGAAAATGTCAATCAAAGTTAATGTCAATAAGATAAATTGAAAATTTTTTTATAGCTATCAGTCCCTTTGATTTAAATTTTTTATATATATATTCCACAAAGTTATAGTTGGAGTGACTCAGGGATCCATTTTTGGTGTCCTATTCTTCCTTGTCTTCATAGAAGACGAAATAAATTACACTAAAGTAATTAAATTTAAATTATATTAAGGTGATAGTTATACAAACGAACGAGTATGCAAAAGATCCTTCTTATCAGTATATTTATTATACGTAAAATATGATATAAAATAAATCTTTGTATCGTAATCTGTTTATGCGGTAGTGCCTTAATTAACTTACTAGCTGCTCTTTATTGGTGGATAGACTATCACCATCATGTAGATAGTGAGACAGATAAGAAATTTTCTTGAAAAATTATTATTCGGTTGCAATATGTATGCACATCTTCACTACACCATTACCTATGTAAGGTAACGCTAAGTGAGGTGCAGTGAGTTTGCCTTTGTTTGTTTGTATGTTTCATGGTCAGTCGTGTCCTCTTGGTACCACTGTATCTAGAGGACAAGAAGTGATACCAGTGAGAAAGGCGATTTTCTTAACTAATCACAGATAGGTATATTATATGAAAAAAAGTAAACAAAATTAGAAATTGATTGATATTGAAAGAGGGTGGACAGGGTCAGATCACAGATTTTCGAGTGGAGTGATTTTTTCGTTATTATTTCGTACTGGAGTGAGGTTGAGGTTATGATAAAAAAAGAGTTAATTCGAAAAGATCCACAACAGCAATTTTTCAGAACAGCCAGCCAGAACTATCGACTCAGATGTTATGTTCTTTCTGAATGAAATCTTAAAAATAGTTTCAATTGTCTAGTTCCAAATTTCGCTATAAATTCCATGATGTCCGAATTAATTTCTAACAGGGCAAAAACTACAAATATTTTTCTTGGTGTTTCATTCACTACTCTAAGTGGGTGTATCCACTACATGTTCTGCATTGGTATTTGAGACTTTCGCAATTTTAATATCAGATAGAATACTGTAAAGGTATTAATAACGTACATAGCGATTTTTTAAGTCGCTTACCTCTTACACATACAATTGCTGAACGTAAACCCTATGAACTAATCTTTGCTACTGAATTATGTCAAACTAAACCAATTACTTGCAATGACATTAAAGATCATACCGATAAAGATCCTGACCTCTCTGAATTGAAATCTTACATTAAATACGGGTTTCCCTCGAAATTGCAAAACAGTTCATTATCATTTTATAAGGGCCTTATTGGAGAGCTAACAATCATGAGAGGTTGCATCATGTACAACAATAGGGTGGTTATACCTGACTCACTGCGCCGTGTAGTTTTAGAACAATTTCATGATAGTCATCCTTGAATTTGTGCCATGAAATCTATGGTCAGATCTACAATCTGGTTTCCAGGGATTGATAAAGAGATTACTGATCTTTTAAAACATTATGAAACTTGTCAAAACTCTTTGAGTAAACCATCACAAAAACAATCTGTTGAATGGTCTAGACCTCCTAGAGAATGGTCGCGTATCCATATCGATCATTTTTTCTTTGAGAATAAAATTTCTGTTGTTGATACATTAAGAAGCGCGCGCTACAAGTAGCGGCGCTGTGCCCACCTCTGCCTAATAGAATATCTACCATTGCAATTAGAGGAAAATAACTCGAAAGTTCAACCTCAAGTACAAAAGTAAATTCAAAAGAAGAGGTTTTTAACAATGGCATCTTCGACGGGATATGGTTAAATTAAGATGTTTATATGATTCAATTAACGGTTACTGGAATGGCAGGAAGTCTAATAAAGAAGTCTATACAAGGAAGGAAACAGAAGAGTCTAGAAGAGAAGTTTTCAGGAGTCAACTATTTAATTAATTCAAGAAAATACAGCCACTCGCATCAGAAGAATGTCACATTTGTACATTGGTCGGCAAACAAGACACTTGCAGACAAATTTAGGAGCCCTGCAGTGAATATCAGAGGCAATTGAGGAATCTGTTGTGTATTCAAGTGGCAAATAAATACATCGTGCATCGAGGAACGATAATCATTCCCAATAAGTGATTCAGACAGTGAAGTCGAAGTAGTCTTCTTTATAGTGAAGGAAAGGGCAAGAAAAGAAAAATAAAGCAGATACTACAATCAAACAGAATAAACGGAAGAGAAAGACAAGTAACAGTGAAGACAGTGAGGAAGATATGAAGGGAAGTAAGAAACAAATAATTCAAATGGACTTCCTTCCTTCGGTCAACAAAACAGTGGTGGATAAGAAAAAAGAACCGTGAACAGTCCCCTGATTATGACTTCACTGGTACATCAGCTGAGATGCAGGAGGTTGCAGTTGAAGAAAACAGTGAATCTTCAGCAAAAAGAAAAACTTCAGTTATGAAAGATGAAAATATAAGACGTATAAACTGCCATCCCAAATGTCAGAGGGTGCCATTAGGACCCTAAAAATAATGTTGAAGCACTAAGAAGAAGAAAAGGAAAAAAGCAGCGCCTCGGCAGATTCACCGCAGTTTATGTGCGGGGATAAAATACCACTAATGCAGAAGAAAATCTCATAGACAAAGAATAAAAGAGGACTAGCAACAACAGACGTCATACGGAAGCAGTGGAATACCTTGAAAGAAATCTTCACCATAACACCAGACGCAGTAGCCACTCAACAGGTCCTACCTTACGCCAGGCAAGATCACTAAGTCACCGTCTGACGTCAGAAAACTACATTCCATGAGATATGGGACATATCTTACTGCAAGCTATGAACTTCTGTAGTGTTAATAAGTATATGTTGATTTATTTATAAGTTAGTAACGAATAATTAATTATTCAACATGTGAAGACATGTGAAAGTTTAATTTACAAAGGAACCGAATATGATTAGAGGTAGCCGAGAGTTGAATATACCTCGTTGGTTCCAGAATGACTGAGTTTGACAGACAGCTAATGATAACTGTAATGTTTTGATAAAGCTCGTGGAGAGTTTAAAAATGTTTTATAAAACTCGTAGTGACTTTAAGTAATGTTTGATAAATAATTGAGTTAATAATAATGAATCACTAAGTTGATGAATATGAAATAAGTGATATATCATAGTTTAATAATGTGATAAATGTGAGGGATATTAAATCCGCGAAAAGTTATCGGTGATCTGAAACTGCAGCAGGGATATTAAATCCACGAAAAGTTATCAGTAAACTGAAACTGAAGATATCTAAGTTATTCCAAGCAAACTCATTAAGGGGTTGGTTTAGGAATGGAACAAAACCTGTGTTGAAATGAAAACATTGTATGAATAAAGTAAAGTAGTTACTGCAGTAGAGTAACAGTTGTGAAATCGTATATATATATATGCAAAATAAGCTACATTTACTTGATTTTTTAATGTTTATCTTCAATGATATATAAAATAATTTTGAAAAAGATATTTGTTAAACTTTTTGTTATGAAGGAAATATTGGATATAGTCTAAGAGAATAATAACAATGAATTGTAGTGTACATATATATTGTATTGTGAGATATTTATTTTAGAAAGTTTTAATTCAATATGTTCTAGAGACTAAATATCTATTGCTATTGGTCAATAAGATGCAATTTTATACAGGACATAATTGATATAATATATTTTGTTAAAAGTATAAACACTTATGCAATGTATTTCATGTATTTGTTATTTTATAAATTGATATTTGATTTGATGCTTGATTTCTTGTAGATATTTTGATATTCTGACCATAGATATTTTATAGATTTTCATATTGATGATAAATGAAAGCATTAGCAATATTTTTTTTATAATCTTTTATTTGAAGCTTAATGTTTGTATAACTTAAAAGATAACAATAGAATGTAGCTATACCATAATTTTTTCTGTTCTTAAAAACATGATAGCATGTTTTGTCTTTAAGAAGGGGAGGAATATTAGATATTGAAATGTTTAATTAAAACAATATATAACTAAAACAAAAGTTTCTTAATATCCCCTTATTAGACTATTTGATAATACATGCCTATTAACATCAATGTCAATAATAAAATTAAAGGAAAGGATCTATAGCTATCGCATCCTAACGTTTGAAAGTTTATAGTGGTACCCTACTACGTTATTCTAGAGATGGAGTGCCTTTGGGATCTATCTTGCAGCATCCACTGTTTCTTGTCTTCATTGTTGACATGATGAATTATACTAAAGTAATTACATTAACATTATATGCAGAAGACAGTAATGCAAAAGAAAGAATACACAGAAAAACATTCTAAGCTGAATATTTAATATATGTAAAATCTGATCTAAATCGAATTGTTTTAACGTAATTGGTTTGTGCGATAGTGCCTCAATTATTATCTCAATACTAGCTGCTCTTTACTGGTGGAAACACTATCACCATCATGTAGGTAGTCAGACAGATAAGACTATTTCCGTCGACATTGTCAGTAGGTTGCAATATGTATGCACAGCTGCACTACACCATTATATATGTAATGTAACTCTGTGGTCAGTGACAGTGTGTATAGACTTGGTTCGTTTGTTTTTTGCATGCATTTTCATATGGTCAGTCTTTAGCAAAATAGTGTAAGCTATAGGTATCACTGTACCCATAAGACAAATATGTGACAAGTGAGAAATGTGTTTTCATCAGTAATAATAGATATCTATCTAATAGAAAAAGAATAAATTAAAGAAAATTAGAATTGATTTACATAATAAAACAAAAGAATAAATGGGGTCAGATCAGCTATTTTTAGAGAAGTGATTCTTTAGTGTTTTGTGTAGGTCATAGGAATAAAGTGAATGTTATGATAAAAGGTCAGGTCATTCGAAAGGACCAACAACAGCCATTTCCAAAAAACTGTCTGTCAGTAAGTTAGCTCTCGACAGATCATTTAATCTCTTTCTGAAACATATGTAAAAAAGGCTAACGAATTGTCGATTTCCAAATTTCGTTATAAAATCCAAGATGTGCTATCGAATCTCAAACAGGACAAAATCGTTTGTTTCGTAAGTTTTTCCCCTTTTTTCATTCACCACACTTGTCTCCGACTATGTTGCGAATATATCAACCATTTTCTACAGCGTTAGATATTGAAAGGTGTTTATAGGAAAGAAATATTGATGTAAGATTTGATGAACAAAAAACTTAGACTCAACGCAAAACGTGGAAACTAATTTGGTTAAGTTTCAGGGGTTCCACTGTATTCCAATTACTAAAGTACTGTTTTTTTCCACCCCTTCTTTCATTCTTGGGCACGCAAGAAAAACACACATGTAGCTCATGAAAATATAGAACAAAACATGATTAATTTAACTATTTAAAATTATCATTCTTGAGAGAAATTAAATTCTTTGAAGAGGCGCACTATTGTCTAATATTTTATTATTTTACAGAACGTTGCAGTTAGTATATATTTAAATGGTCAACTAATTAAATAATAGAGTGTCGATTATGAGTCCTTTCTCATTTCTTTATTGATAAATTGATATCTTGTCACAATGAGTAATACATGTTTAGAAACATCCAAAACTATATTGAACCAAAGTGGAATATTGTGTACTAACTTCAATGAGAAACATGTAGCGACTACAGTTACGGGAAATGACATTTTGATACCATTGAACAGTTCTTTCATATTTAGAAACTGGATGATGATGAATAAAGTGTGGATGAACTCTAAATTTGTGTCTCATCAAGACTTAAGTGATGGCATTGAAGTGCAGTTTGATGCTTTCCATATTGACGAATCTGGTTACAAGATATTCTTTATGTGGGTTGGTGAAAAGCCTAAGGAATTATCGATACCGTGCAGTGATTCAAGAATTGTTAGACATCATCACAATTTGCCATGTGAATTCATCAGTTCTGATACTTCTTGTGTTAAAGTGGTGCTTGAAAATGAAGAAGTTTTTCTGAAATCTCCTCCATCTCTTCTTAATGATGTACCAGATTTATACTGTTCCGAAAAGAAAGCATCTGTTATAGAGTCTTTGAATATGAACTTATCCAATAATTTCAAAATATATATAGATCTACATAGTATATATTATTGTATGAAAATCGATGATGAGGAATGGAAAGAAATTATATGGAGCAATAAGTTGCCTACTCTTACAACTTGTCATCAGGTGTACTTTGATGTTAACATAAATTGCATAAATGGAGAATTTATTTTTGTTGTGGAGGAGAGTACATTAAAGCTGTCTATCATTAATTTGATAGAATTAGACCACCAAGAAAATTTTAAGGCTCATGTTATAAAATTGGACGAGGAAAGTGGAGTTGCAGTAATTCTAGAGTCAAAGTGCACAAAATTTCCCATGAAACTGATCGATACCACTTTTTTGAACTGTTCATGTGTTAGTGGTGTTAATTTGCTCAAGCTACTTAAAGTTAAAGATTTTGAAAATAATCTAAATTTGGATTCTGAGGCTGATTCTTCTGTTTTTGATGAAATTTTTTCTAGAGTGGAAAATATCACAGCGAATACGGAGACTAAATCTCTGACTTTAGCAGTGGATACCTCAATGGATGAAAGTTTTAGTGATTCTTCTAGCAAAATGATGATTTCTCTTGTTGTTGAATCTATCATGAAGAATCCAGCTAGCTTTGTTGAAAGAGTTATAATGGATTACTGTAAGGAAGAAATGAAACTAGTGAACTTGAATCACCTATTTATTAGATACCGTACTGGGAAGATCACCATACAAAATGATCAATATTCTGTACTAAATTTCAAAGATGGCCAGATTTTTATAAATTCGCAAATGATTATTGGGCAAGAACGTAGTTCAGCTGAAAATAATTGTGTATCTCTTTATTATTATAAGTTGAAAGTTCCTTACAAAGGATTCGCCTATTTTGCAGTTTTTGTTCATTTCGGTAAAAGACCTGACTACTACAACTCATGGATTAAATGGATCAATGCTTGTGATCAGAAAGAATTAGAAGCTTTAATGAGAAAATCCATAACAAGGGCACTAGTTTGTAACTCGTCTCCTCCATCTGAACCTCTAGATGGTGATAGTCCCAAGCACGAGAAAGAAGTTAAGATTGAACAAACTGAACATTCTATGGAGGCTGAACAGAGTTCCAGTAAAGCGTCCCTGCCTGTCGAAAATAATGACAAACATTTTGATGTGGCTTCCTATGTTGTTCATTTAATTGTCAATGAACCATATTTAAAGGCTTTGGAAATCTGTAAGGAATATTCTGAAAAATTCAAAGAGTTGCATGGCCATTATCCGAAGGAAAGTTACTCCTACTCTGGAAATTTGATATTAATCGATGATAATTATGGTATTCTGGAATGCTATAATTCTCACCAAGATAAGGTTTTCGTCAGGTTGAATAGTATTTTGAATGCACCAAATATTTTTTCGTCCAATAAATCGATTAACCTTCAATTTTTTCCTTTTGGCGAACCGTTTCATTCCTTCACTGGCTATGCATTGTTTGGATATGTTGGGAAAAGACCTAGCTTTGCAATTGAATTCATGAAATGGATTGACAAAGTAACTGTGAAGACCATGGATAAAATATTTCATAACTCAATACTGTTGCATATTGGAGAAACTCCTGAATTGATTTCACATATTGGCAAAGATATTAATCAAGAAATTCCTAATTCATACAGAAACGAAGCTGAAAAGAATCATGACACTTCAGGAAACGATGTTGAAAGGCATCAAAAGAAGCAAAAAAATTCTGAAAATGAACTTCAAAATCTGCTGACGAAATATGAAACATCTGAAATTGAAGTTCTTAATTATCAGATGGAGAATAAAACATCTGAAAATGAAGATCAAAAGCTTCAAAAGAAACATGTGACATTTGAAAATGTAGATCAAAAGAAACACGAAACATCTGAAAATGAAGATCAAAAGCTTCAAAAGAAACACGAAACATCTGAAAATGAAGATCAAAAGCTTCAAAAGAAACATGAAACATCTGAAAATGTACATCAAAAGAAACATGAGACATCTGAAAATGAAGATCAAAAGAAACACGAAACATCTGAAAATGAAGATCAAAAGCTTCAAAAGAAACATGAGACATTTGAAAATGTAGATCAAAAGAAACACGAAACAACTGAAAATGTACATCAAAAGCTTCAAAAGAAACACGAAACATCTGAAAATGTAGATCAAAATCTTCAAAAGAAACACGAAACATCTGAAAGTGTAGATCAAAATCTTCAAAAGAAACACGAAACATCTGAAAATGTACATCAAAAGCTTCAAAAGAAACACGAAACATCTGAAAATGTACATCAAAAGAAACACGAAACATCTGAAAATGTACATCAAAAGCTTCAAAAGAAACACGAAACATCTGAAAATGTAGATCAAAATCTTCAAAAGAAACACGAAACATCTGAAAGTGTAGTTCAAAATCTTCAAAAGAAACACGAAACATCTGAAAATGTAGATCAAAAGCTTCAAAAGAAACACGAAACATCTGAAAGTGTACATCAAAATCTTCAAAAAAAACACGAAACATCTGAAAATGTACATCAAAAGCTTCAAAAGAAACACGAATCATCTGAAAGTGTAGATCAAAATCTTCAAAAGAAACACGAAACATCTGAAAGTGTAGATCAAAAGCTTCAAAAGAAACACGAAATATCTGAAAATGTAGATCAAAAGCTTCAAAAGAAACACGAAACATCTGAAAATGTAGATCAAAAGCTTCAAAAGAAACACGAAACATCTGAAAGTGTACATCAAAATCTTCAAAAAAAACACGAAACATCTGAAAATGTACATCAAAAGCTTCAAAAGAAACACGAATCATCTGAAAGTGTAGATCAAAATCTTCAAAAGAAACACGAAACATCTGAAAGTGTAGATCAAAAGCTTCAAAAGAAACACGAAATATCTGAAAATGTAGATCAAAAGCTTCAAAAGAAACACGAAACATCTGAAAATGAAGATCAAAATCTTCAAAAGAAACATGAAACATCTGAAAATGTAGATCAAAAACTTCAAAAGAAACCAAAAGGATTTGAAAATGAAGATCAAAGTCTTTATAAGAAACACGAAGCATCAGGGAATGAAGCTCTAAGGCTTCAGATGAAACATGAAGGACCAGAAGACATAACTCTTAAGCTTCAAAAGAAACGTGAATCATCGAAAAATGAAGTAGATAAATCAAGGAAGAAACATGGGAAATATTTAGTTGAACCTAACCGTATCAAACCAAACCTTCTATTTCAAGGAATGGATCAGATGTTCATGTTCAAATAATACTTTAACTTTCTACATACACAAAATTCCTGTTTCAATTTATTATCCCTGTCCTTTTCTTAAACTTTTTCTAATTTAAATTATTTGACTATACACCTTAAAATAAGTACAAATAAGAAAAATTGTCACTGAATAAGTGCGATCTGAATGAAGAATACTGCATACAACACATTTTTAATGGATTTTTTAAACTTTATTATAAATGACAATGAAAAGATGACAATGAAAATATGGAGCTGACTGTAATGAAGAAAATTGATGAAACATTTTATAATGAATCATTTGAATGAAGGTGTTACTGTTCATATGAAAGATATGAATCAACGAATTAATTAGATTGGAAAGTTTGAAATGTAAAGAAGACGTCTGAAGATCAGGTAAATCGGAACAAAAATAAAAATTTTCTCTGATATAATACAATTTTTCCATTTACTTCTTACATTTCAGTCATATAATTTAAAGGGCCGTACACACGCAGGGTTTTTTAAGTCTTTCCACCAGACTTTTTGCTAAGCTCCTCCTACTTTTTCCACGAGAATATAAGAAAAAAACTATATAATAATTATTTACTTTAGTTGGTATCCATGACGGCCTTTTAGGAAGAGTGATAACTTATATTCGTTTTCGTTCATTAAATTGTGTATATTTTGACTTTAACTATTTTTAATATTTCAGGCTTTGTGTAACAACTTGAAAAGCAACCAACCAACCAACGGATTTTGAAACCTGATGATAATACACCACAACTGTCTCTTTCTGAAAGGTAAATTGAATCTCCAATTACATCATTGTTAGCAAATTGCAAAACTGTTCGATCGCACTGAAACACATTGGTATATCAAAATATAAAGTTGGTGCACCTAAGTGTCTCGTTTTAGCGACAAAACTATACTTTTCAGTAACTAAAATTGACATCTCATAATTTCTCTGACAGCATATATAAAATTTTCGATTAGTTTAATACTCGTTCTCACATTGCACCAATCACTAATTTTTTAGACGAATAATATATATAGTATATACTCTTAACTTATTTTACACGGAGAAGAATTATTATCTACCCGTCATAATCAATTAATCATTGATTGTACTGTAATATTATTGATATTTGTTGACTCTATATCTTTGATACATCTTGACTTTGTACATGTTTGATTCATCTTTAATTGGACATCATTGATAATTCTTGACTCTATTTCTTACAAGTACTATTTTTAAATTTTATTTCAAAACTTATCTTAATTTATTATATTTATTCAATTTCCACAGAATTGTACCAGTTGATCTAATGGTATTTGCAGTCTTCCACACAAATGCAAAGATGGTGCCAACAGCAGACTGAAAAAAGGGAGTTATTGGGTGCACTTAGGTTTTCTGTTCTTGTTTAACTATTATGATGTAAAAAACAAAATCTGCAGCTTGACTTAATTCATATTTGATGGTTAAAAAACCAGAACTAATATAGTTATGAGGCTCTAAATATTATCCCTACTCCAAAATACTTCAAAAAATTCACTCAATTTTGCTTCTATTAGATTCTTATAGTTTAAGATACGTAAGAACACAGGTAAAGATAATTCTTTTATCGTATAAAACAATAACTGCCTTTCTACTAACTGTTGAGCCAGAAACAGTTGTGGACATAGTTCAGTCCAGAGAAAATTATCTTTTGAATAGTGCCCACTGTTAAAAGTAGGAGTTATGCTGTTGAAAAATTACTGATATAATAATATGCTCTAAGTACTTTTTAGCGTTCTAATTATGTATAACATTTTCGAAGATAAATTAGGCTTCCCAAATTGTAACTTTTTCTTTTTAATTGATATTTTATGTTTTTTGTTAGAATTATTCATACATTAAGTGAGTTTAATCAATAATCATAGCTAAAACTCTTCAGAAAACATTTTAAGGGGGCCATAGAAGATCAATTATGGTTCTGTTTAAATCTTTTAAGTATATGGCTACACAAAGAAATCCATTTTCCTTCATATAAAATATAATTAAACTGAATCGAACTTTCTGTGATGATATTTACAATTCAATATAATTTAAAACATTTAATTCAATGCAATGTATGAAAAATCAAATTTTGAAAATGATAGGTATGAATATATGTTATTGTGTAAAAGATTATTGAAGTAATTAGGAATTATATGTATATATATTTATAGTTAATTGGATTTTCATATTTTCAAGAAATTATTTATTTTTCACTGTAACTTTCTTAAGAAACATCAAGATTGTACATAGTTTTTTTATTAGTAATTCTATATTCAAGCAGAGTGTTATGAAATGTCGTATTTGTACTTTTATTATCATATTATCATAAGAAATAAATTTTACTTCATTAGTTATTTACTATTGTTTATCAATATTTGTTAAACTTTATTAATTAACTTGTGCCAAATATTGTGTGATAATATTTTTTAAAGCTGTTCCCGCTTATTTATATCATTACTTTAATCACAAGTAAGATTAATTATTAATTCAATGAATACAATTTTTTATCATCAATTTCCTAGATGTTGAAAATTGAATGTAGGTTGTCGTACTTCTTTTTCAGGTGACAATTTCACTTACAGTTATGTTTATAATAAATTAGTTATGTGTTAATGCCTTTACGTGCTTCATTAATATGCTTCTAAAAGGATAGGAATTTTATTCATGTTGAGGTTTTGAATAATTTTTATGTTTGTCAATATATGTATCTAACTAGTACCTGTAATTAATATATAAATATTATTTATTTATTCTTTATTGAAAAAAAAATTACAAATTTGAAAAGTCATCAATAAAAAAGTACAAAAAACACATATTCAAAATTTGAAAATATAAAACAACCAATAATTTTGTATTAAACATTACGAGGTTCAGTGAGATTTTTACGTAATTCATTTTCATTATCCTCTTTAATTCCTATAGTAAGACCTATAACATTATTAGGTCATAAAGACCATAATAATTTAATCAATGAAATAATTTTCTTATGACTAGGGTTGTGACAATATTCTTTTAGCATAAAAATATAATCTCGATCATATTTTAATTAAAGCATATTCTTTTATTAAAAACATATTCCTTTTATTGAAAATTTATTCTTTTTATTAAAAAGTAATAAAACATATTCTTTTCAACAATATATAAAAAAATCATGAAACAAATATATTTCTCAGTTCAGAGATATGCTATATAACTAAAGAATATATATTTACAAGAAAAAAACAATAGAAAGTAAGTATATAGGAATTTTAGAAGACCGTCGCCAAACAATACATGCCAAAATTATTATAACATACAAGACGAATTGAGGTTAATACATGAAAACCTGTTCAGGGTTCGCTATTGAAAAGTTTCATAAATCAATATTAGAAAATGCATTTTTATTTTATCCTAACAAATTTTCAACGTTTCTTAGTTTAAATTTAAACGTTTCATAAACCCGATATAACTGTGACTGGACTTGGTCAGACGAAATACAGATTGAATCCATGTGCCATATGATTCAAGTTAAAAAAACTTTCCATTGCACCGAAACAAGAGATTAGCATCCAAATGCGATTTAAGGAACTTGCTAATATCCCTTATCATATTTATATATCTAATTACAGCACTTTTAATGAATTAAGCATAAAAAGCATAATTAAGCATAAAAAACATTATTGAGCATAAAAAGAATATAAAGCATATCTTAAAGGAATATAAAGCATATTTTAGAGCATAAAAGAATATATTTAGAGCATATGAGAATATATTTCGTGAGAATATAAAGCATATTTCAAAGAGAATATTGTCACAACCCTACTTATGACTGTAAATTTTATTCCAATAGTCTCTCACAGTTAATTGCTTGTATAATGTATTTAAAGAGCTGCAGATTTTATTTGCAGTGATTAATTAAAACTGTTCTGAAAATTTCTGGTTAACTTTATTATGAAAACATCTGATAATTTCGAAATTTACAATAATCTTTCTCGTAATATCGAAAAAGACCGATAAAACAGTATGTACTATGTATTAGTCATTTATATTTAGCAAGTCCCTAGTAAAATACCAAGGAAGTATCAAAATATGGATGTTATTGTCATATTTTCGATAATTTGGCCACGATCAGAATGAGAGGAAAACAGAAAACCCTCAGGAGGTCATCTATTCGTTTTTTATTGACTACAGCAAAACCTCGTAGTAGACCAGAGTTACGTTCCAAGTTTGTTTGGTCTAGTAAGAAACTCACTTTATTAGTTTCCTACTAGACCAGAATCATTTTCCTTCTTTATTTCGATTGCTCTATTTGTTTATGATAACTTTAATACCAAATTAATGGTGACTAACATAGCAATTTTGAAGGGAAACACGTTTAGAAAAAGTACGATTTTTTTATTCCGTTAAAATGAATATAAATTTTTTTCAATTAAAGTACCATTTTATGAAATTATAATAGTCTTCACTCTATCTAATTTTCTGTAACGTTTCACATAAGTGTTTTTTTTAGCACAGACTCTACCATTAAATCTCAAACCGATTCTGCTTATGTTTTATCCTAAAATCAGCATAAATAAATATAATATATAATTCAAATTAAAGAATTGTCTTTAAAACAGTATTGTAATTATTACTCCTGGAATATTTACACTAGAATAACTGCCAGGTGACAAAAATCGTGTTTTGTCTATAGTACGAGGTTTTTTCCAGTACAGTTTCAAAATTTTCTTGGTCTAATAGGTTTGTCTACTAGGAGGCTGGTCTAGAACGAGGTTTTGCTGTACAAGGTTTAATAAAAGAACTACTAATTTTTAACAGTATAAATTTATGATAAAGATCATTACAGCAAATACTTAATAGATTCAACGTATAATACTACAGTTAACGGAGCATCTTTAAACAATTACAGTATGTAGGGTAACCACTTCATTACCGGACACTCACAGTACTCGGAAAATAAACGTTAACATAAGTCATGAACCAATCCGACTTTTAGAGATTACTAATGGAGCCATGTTAACAGACATCACCCACTCCAAATAGCCACAGATTTTTGAATCTAGGATTATAGATACCTTAGGGATCTATAATAGACAACAAATACCAATTACTTTACTTTGTAACAACTGCAATACACATCTATGGAAGTAACGTTAGTATCAGAGCATCTCTACAGTTAAATTCTCGAAGCAAAAATAAATATGAAAGTAATATATATTATTTTATGTTAATAGAAACCCATAATAATAATTGGAGTAATGAAATTTGACTAGAATTAAAAGCAAAGGTTTATCATACATAGACTAATGATAAGTTAGTTGTTAGTATATTGCAATAATTTCCATATAAAATTATACTTAAATAAAATAGGCCAAAGATTGACAATTTATTATCCTTCATTTCCATCCGACAGATGTAAGGGACTATATTAAATTGTAGGTTATTTTTTTAACAAAAAGGTGATAATTCTTGCTGGTTAATAATATTAATATTACCAAAAAATAAGAATATAGTTAAAATGTTGTTCTTAGGAAGTCATTCATTACTGCTACTAAAATTACATGCAACGTTCAGGACATAATAATAAAATAATCACAAACTAAAATTAGCTACTTCAGTTAGTAGAAACAAATTTCACTGAAAGTAAATTTTTACTAGCATGTAATTTTCCAACTACAGATCGATATAGTAGTCATTACTAGATTCTTAATAGATAGGAAGTAGATTCAATCAAAGCATACACAATAAAAAAAATGAGTGCAATAATTACTTTTAAATCTGAAAGAAGCATACACAAGGAGACTGTTTTTTCCCAACAAATATAGCTAGCATTGGGATCGATAGACTACTGTATTAACATTTATGAATTAAAATAACTTTTATGATTCTAGCGATAAAATTCAGTCATTTAAACAGAGCATGAAAACCTTTTCGCTTAAAGAGTAAGGGTTAATGAATTCAGTGGATTGAATCGATTTCTCTTATTGTTTATCTTAGTTATCTAAACTTCTACATACAGTATTGATGCACATTTTATTCACAATGAACATATAAATTACAAAACCAACTTGTTCTTCCATTTGTTGAATTTAATAATAATTTTCTTTTTATCCTTTCTCATTCTGGTTATCGTATTTAGTCACTTAAAAGGAGTATGAAAACGAGTTTGTTGAACTGTACAGGATTAAACATATAAAATATTAATCATTTAGTGTCCCCAATTGTATGAAAATAGAATAGTAAGAAACTTACACAAAATAATAAAGTAGGACTAGTAGTTAATGCCACAGTACGAGATGATCATGCAACTAAAAAAGAAACATCAGGGTCAGTAAGTAATTATTTGCTTTCATTTTAAGTAGAGTTCCTATAATTGAACCGCAATACTTTTCTTTTATAGTCACTTGCGAAAAAATGGTTGCCATCTTCCTACATTGCCCCTCAAAAACTGAAAAAAGGCTGATGCAGATTTATAGATCCATCTACATCATTTCAAAAGGTATCAATTTGATACAATTGAAGTAAGTAGCTCCAAGAGAGCCTTACAAAAACATATGTAGACAATAGACGTTTAACATCTAGTCTATGACTACAGTTCATGCTATAAGCATAGGGTGTCCGGTCAATTGGGTAATGGTCATTTGGGTCCGTGTTTACAAAACGTATAATAAACATGCATAGTTAATATAGCTTATGTATAATTGAATGCTTTCTCAGTATTAAGGTTAATTAATAAAATATTTTCAAATTTAATGAAATTTTAATATATATAAAAACACTTAATGCGCTTCCACAACGTGTTGAACAATGAAAATTTAGCATAGTCTAAAAAATAAGATTTTTTACAACAAAGGCTTGCTTACGTCTAACATGGTAAGCTTTAAACACGAAGGTTTGAATTAGTTCATAGTATAGAAAAAATGAATACCGCATATTGTGGGCAATGATTTTTAAACAATAATTTATCGTCCGAGTTGTATCGTTTATCAATATTTCGAAGCTTTACCGTAGCGTCTCTGTACTTCTTCTTGGATGCAAGCAAGATGCGTTATGATAAGCTTCAATGTTATTTTAGGTTCTAAGTAAATTATTCAACAATAATCCATGGACATCCAAATTGGAGCAGGAAACAATGGCATTAAGTGTTTAAATATTAAAATATTTTATTAATTAACCTTAAAACTGAGAAAGCATTCAATTATACAAAAACTGAATTTACTATGCATGTTTATTATACTTTTCAAAAACACGGACCTAAATGACCACGACCCAAATGACAGAGACCAAAGCATAGATCAGTAGGTACAAATATATACTCAAAGTATAGCTGCAAATAGAAAATAGCTACTTAGAGAAAGTTACAATTTCACATAACTATTAGTTTAATTGCGTATTTTCTTACAAGATCGAGAATGTGGAACCATTCGATAACTCAGATCTGACTCTAGTTTTACAATTTTAGAAACTAGCTATGATAAAAAATTTGCTTCTATTTCCACAGTGAGAGTAGCAGTACATTTAGATACATTACAAAACAACTGATATCAGGTAACTACTCGAGAGATCATACATTAGTCAATAGCAACAGTACAAATGAATCTAGTATATGCATATAAATAAATACTAGCCTAGCTGCGAACAAATAACAGCTACTACATAGGAAGGATTACTAACATTAGCTTAGAGCAAAAAACTAGAATGAAAAACTATGACTTATGCCTGACATAGTGAAGTTTCCTATGAAATCACATAGCTCAGCAATTCCTCATCTTGAATAAATCAGATACGGTTACTGATTTGAACAGCGTAAATTGAGACTATAGATCCTCTGTTTCTTTAATCATCTTCATTTACTGGTCTGGGTCTCAAAGGGTTGATGTTCACGAGGTGAGTTAGGAAACTGTAACAAAATAAGTGCAGTGAGTAACAATTAAGAAAAATACCATTACAAGAACTAGCTATAGTAAGTACCAAATTATCTATATTCAATTAGTGATTAAAAAGGATATCAATTATTTAATATTTTATCAAGCCCATAGCTATAAGAATATATTGTTACTGCAACCTGATATAGCGACACAGATTAAAATAAATCTCCACTCCATTCAGATATCTGAGAAATATCTGAAACAGTAATCATTTATAGTTACTCCTATTTTGCTAACATCACATGTTATAAGTCATAAGATAATGAAGAATTGAATTAATGACTTTTAACGTCCTAGGTATTTGTAATACAATTAAAGATATAGAGTATTGCATGAAAAGGGAGAAGGGTTTCTCTTTCACTGAAAATTTGGATAATTATTTTGTAATTTCAAATTATCATTAATTAGCTACCTTGGCATTAAAAAGTAGCATACATTTCGATATTGACTCACAAATAAAGATAGAGGAAGAACACAATGAGGTAATGAACAACACAAATAAACACATCACGCATGTGTCTTTTCAGGCGACCCATTTTGTGAATTTCTGTTGGGTCATACACACCAAAATTGCCTGACGGTACAGTCCAGTATCTGCAATAAAATTATTTAAACATCAGATAGAACAAACATTTTTACTTTCTCTACAGTTATAATAAATTTTGTAAAATATATTATTGAAATACTAGCAACATTTTTTCAAAATTATATTTTTCAGTAGGAATGCATTGTAAATTAACTTCTTACCCTTACACGCCGAATGGGCTAATATGTCCCACTAGTAACCTTCATATTCTATTGGGATATATTGTCCCAAAAGTCTGATATACACGAATGGTGAGACATATTGTCCCATCACAATTTTGAAATAAACACTGTACCAATAGCTAGATTAAAATAAGGTAAATGTACATAAATATCATTGAAAAGCTTAATTTTATGAAGTGTAGCACAAGAGAAACGACGAAAAAGTTGTATATAATATAATAACTACCTATTAGATATCAAAATAATCCTATACAATTCTTTTATATGTTAAACTCACTCTCTCCCCCAAAAGAGGGCTATAGGAAGACTTAAGGCAGCCAACCAATAATGTCCATCAATTAGAAGGATGAGTCCAGTTATGATGTGTGCAACAAGTTTAGGAAGAACCCACTGCAAATAAAAAGAAAATATTTGACTGGCAGATCATAGAAAATACATAACTAGTTATTTTATTATCAATAAAATAAATATTATTTAATACTGATTTAAGCAGCCATGAAATGGGAAGATACCATAGTTTATAATTTTTGTTATTTAATTAGTTATACATTAAAGAGGCTATGCAGAGGGTATTCAATAAAAGTGTCAATTAGCTATAGCAAGCTCCCTTTCTTCATATCCCTAGTTATTAACACGTTAACTGCGGCGTAACCCACCGGAGGGTCACGCCGCATTTAAGAAGTCAATATATGTGAATCGTTGCTTGTAGATAATATGTTCTAAGAATTTTACCCTTCAAGAACTCTTTTGTATCTTAGTAGAGAAATGATTTAGTTAAGATAAAAATGAAAGGTTAGAATAAAAAGTTGTAATTAAAAAGTTGTTTTATGAGTGCC
Organism: Caprella mutica; assembly: GCA_947561585.1. NCBI lineage: Eukaryota > Metazoa > Arthropoda > Malacostraca > Amphipoda > Caprellidae > Caprella > Caprella mutica. Next base: position 31,930 of record CANNZV010001652.1, read on the forward strand.
GCAGTTAAAGTGTTAAGTTGAATACAATTATTTTTATCTATATTGTTTGAGTAGCGAAGGAGAATTAAAAAAATAACGTATAAGCAATTTGAATTCTACCTCAATTAGCACAATATAAACACCATTTCATATCTCACCTTTAAGTACGTTTAGCAAAGGAACAATAACTGACCAGCTGTTAATTTGAGGTGAAATTTGCAATTGTAATATTATTTTATACTATTGTTCTATGCTAAACAATCAAATAAAAAAATATTTTTCATCATATTATAAAATCAGTTGTTGATTAGAAAATAGTGCTCTACAAATGTTTAGATTCTTTCTGACCAGTAACAATTAATTATAAATATAGTTTTAACCATGTATTTGATGGAATTATTTAGAGTGCAGTAATAACTTACCATATTGAGTCTGCTGCAGCATTGCTGAGCATTCAAATAATCGCACTCCAGGTCAGACAAAGTGATTATCTGCATAGAATTGGTTATAGGAAAGAAAACATTGATATAGCTACATAATTTAAGATTAACAAGTTGACAAATATAATTTTAATGACTCTCAATCTTAGTAATTAAAACAAATAGCTAAAACCTTAAACATTTTACAGCTTATTTGGAGGAGTAAATTTCAATAAAATACATTTTTAGCCTTTTAACTTCAAGATCAACAAAGTAAAATGGTAAATAGCTACATTCAATATAATGAGGAATAACTTATTTGTAGCAGCAGATGACTGATGAGCATTAAAGGATACATAGTAGACGAGTAGAAAAAGTAGAGCTCCAGTTGTGAACAAGACTGCAAGGTACACTAGTGTTTCAGGAGCAATCAGGCCTGTATCCAGATTTCCATAATCTTCAACGGACTCAACATAACCAGAGTGAGGTTTGTGGATGTGAGAAGACATTCTAAAATAACTAGCAAGTGAAAATTTTATAGAGTAAGGATTTTTTTGTAAAACAAAGGTTTAAGTCTTCATTAGTTAGTTCATGATAACTTGTTCAAATTGATTTATATGGAAATAAAAATCTGAAAAAAGAGAATTACTCAATAGCATCCATATTATGATGTTTCACAGAGCAGCAAGCATTTCAGTGAACCATACTATTGTATGAGCTAAAAACTTAACACTATACTTTTCTATTTGCAGTCTAATTTCATACCAAATTTAATATTAAAACATTGTAATAGATTTTAAGATTTTCTTTTTCCTAGAAACAATGAATAGAAACTTGTTAATATATGACTTACAAGATAATTATAAGGATTATGGATAGGTTAAGATAGGGTAATTTAATATAAAATTGAGGTTATTTCTGTATTAAGAGCTGTTATTAATGAAATTTTTATATATTCTTTCTTTCCATTCAGGATCTTGGATATTGATTCATGTAGATAATAGTAGCTAATAAAAAATTGAAATGTTATTCCTTACATCTGTAACAATTTTTGAAGAAAAAATTACTACTGTTGACATATTTCAGTAAATGTCTGTTAAGGGAAATCATAGGCCCTGTCAGCAGAATATGGGTCATTTTCTGTGCTAACAATTCTTAAATATCTGAGAACAGAGTGCAAAATAGAAGATTTCTGTGCAAACACTTTGCCAGTTTCTTCAGAGTTCAGTCTGGTATACTTGTAATTAATTGGCTTACAATACATTTCAAATGGTCAAAACTCACAAGGCACAAATGTGACCTGGAGACATTCAAGACCTTGAAATCCAGCCAGTCTGCAAAGTGTGTCAAATCTGTCTCCAAGAATAGAATTTGAGGAAAATTTGTCTCCAAAATGACCAGAATTCTCTAAAATCTCTCCATTAATAACATGTAAAAATAGCAATTTGTCTCCAAGATCTTGCAAAGATATTTTAACCCTCAAAAACTGTCTCCAAAGATCTTTGGCGATGGCGTGACATGGATGCACTTTCAGACTGGAAATTCAATCTCAGTCGACAGTCTGCAAACTTGAAAAGCATGTCCCATTCTATACTTGATAGACAAATCCCTCTGACCTTTTCGAAAAGCTGAAAAAATCCAAAATTCAGTGAATTCACAAAAAAATTCCAATAATTTATATCATTTGGCTAATCAACCAAGTAATAAAGCATGTCCAAACTCGCCATTTTAATGGCGAGTTTGTGACAGTTATTTTGAGCCCTTCAATTGCAAATGGCGAGTTTTATCTATTTTTCTCCTATGCTACAATGTTATTTTGGAGAGAATTAATGATAATTTGATCATTTTGGAGAGAATTTGTTGAAATGTGGAGAGAGCTGGAGAGACAAATGGTGAGTTTATGAGACATACTATTTTACTTGGCTAATCAAGCTGTGTTGAAGCCAGTCTGTATTTGGTGCACAAAATCCCACTGACTTTTTCAAAATGCTGAAAAAATCTACCATAAATTTGGCTGATCCACCAACATTTTCCCAATTTATCCACTAAAAATTAATGGTAACATAGGAATAAATAGCTAAGAATTCACCAACTTTGCCAGAATATTATTTTCAAAGGGGAAAAAATTCCACCGACAATTTACTACAAAATACAGACTGGTACTGTAACTCGCCGCAGCTTTGACCAGTTCGCTCCCAAAATATAATAAACTGGTAACTGGATAATGACCAATCCCCCACCAAGTTTCATGCAATATGGTTCAATAATTTTGAGTTATAAATGACCTTGACCTTTGGGCTTTGACCGGATCGCACCCATAATTCCACCAGATGTTTTCTGGACATTGACCAATCGTCCCATCGAATTTCAGACAATTTGGTTTAATATTTTTTGAGTTATAAAAAGCCTTGACCTTGATCACTCTCAAAATCTAACAAAACAGTTCCTCTATATTGACCAATCGTCCCACCAAGTTTCATGCATTATGGTTCAATACTTTTTGAGTTATACATGACTATGACCTTGACCTTTATCAAAATCGCTCCTAAAATTCTATCTGAAAGTCAATGGACATTGACCAATCGTATCACCAAATTTCAGGCAAAGAGACTAGGACCGACTAGGACTATAATATATGAACTGTGACGGAGTTCAAGAGTTAACTATTACTGAAAAGCGGTAAATTACGTGAAGATGTGCTCCAGGTAAATGAAGTACTACAGGCATACCCTGCTTTTATTACATCTTCTTTTATAAAAGCTGTAATAATTGGGAGCCATATGTCGATGCTAAAGTTCGTAACCATAGAAGATGGAGACCATGAATTAAATAGTTAGAAGGATACTCGCACTTGAAAATGACGTGAAAGTGTGACGTCACGCGAGCAACTCATGACTTCACCTGGTATACAGATACTCGCATCGGAAATATTTGGTTATAGATCTTCATGAAATAACTTTTGATTACTTGGTCAAATAGATAATTAAATGCATCGTAAATGTAAATATATAATTATATATATACCTAATACTGAAATCATTTATTGAATTTAGCTCAGATGATAGTCAATAATAATTGGATTTGTGTCGACTACGATCGATTGTGTATTCTCCAACAATTATTTAAATTGAAGAACTATATAGAATAATTTCTAATATAAAAATGTAGGTATAAGAACTATTTATCACGATAAAATCGATATGGTGAAATAAATATAATTAATAATTAATATTTGTCGGCGGATTTCTTCAATTAAGGAATGAATGGAAATCATAGATCACTAACTTTATATTGTTGTTCATAATATATTCAAATTAACAATTGAATAAAAAAAGAACTGTATAGAATAAAGTAGCTAATAGCTGTATTCTGAAAAATAGTAGGTATTAAGCTACAGAAAAGCTAGTATTGAGCTACCGAGTCAAAGTAAACCAGACAAGAACCTTCAAATCGTATTCCAAGTGACGTCACCTTCTTTTTCTTTGTCGGTATTTCTGTCGAGTGCGAGTATCCTTCTAACTATTTAATTCATGATGGAGACCACATTTTTGAGGGGACCACATTAATATTATTATTCAGATGAGGTTATTAGAATTAATTGGTTCAGAAATTAGTCTTTATGAAAGGAAAATTGGAGTAAGTAAAGTTAACGGACCAGAATCCGTTAAAGGTCCTCTCCAGGCTCCGGGAAAAAAAATGAGTTTATAACATAATATTATAGAACTAAGGTATACGATCATTATTCCGTAAATCGCATACAATTCGGTTCAGTATATATTTTATAATTTGTTTTTAAAGTTTTTAGTACTCTGTGAGCATTAATTGAGCGAATCACTAATCTGATGCTCAAGAAGAAGATTGTACACTCTTTGTTTTGATTACAAATTTGAATTTTATCAACAAACCATGCGTTTTCGGCCATTATTTTAGATATTAATTGTTTACTAAACTATATAAACGTTTCTATTATAAGTTCATTCAATTTTATACCTTTACATGAATATTAAATGGATTCATTAAATCTAATACCTAGTTGACAATCAAAACAAATGGTGTACATTCTTTTTCTTCAATCTGAAAATGTCTTAAATTAGTAAGTCGGAAGTAAAATAGGTTTTGTAGAGTTTTGATTATAAAAATCTTTTAAAGCATATAAAATTAAAAATATGCTACCAAATTCGATGCGGTTTGCAGCAAAATGATAAGAAACATTAGCCTCGTTGAATAAGGCAATAAAAATATTTGCTTGGAGGGGACCTTTAAAGTACACTTGATCCGAATTTGTAACAGTAATTATGTGTACTGTACCTACAGTAAAAGTCATGAGTTATGGATCTCTTCGTTGTGAAGGTTTAAATTATAGAAAACTATATGTGTCATGCATTTCATCCTAATTATCCCTCAAAAACCATAGTTTTCCCCAAGATTTTAATTATAGAAAACTATATCAGTGTCCCTGAATTATGAAGTGGCTCTTAGTTATGAAGTAACCAATGCCTCATAACTCAAGAGTTTCACTATAGTAGGTAAATAGAGGATACATAGTTCTCTAGCTTTTTCATTCGAAGATCCAACATTAATTGTATATTATTTTTATCTTCTGCCTAAATTTATTTTATCAAACTGTTTTAAAAGTAATTTCCTCTTTAGATAGCAACTGCTCGTGCTAATTAAATTATAGTTTCATGATTTAATTACATTTGAGTCTGAAGATAGATACCAAAGATATTATATTATAATAAGATACTACACAACTCTCTCCTATTTCTAGTTTCAAAAGCTATCTGGTTTTAAAAGCGGGAACTAAAATTGAAATACCTATAGTAAGGACAATCAATGGGAAGAGGTTCCTTAGGTGTACAGGACTATAACACCGAATCACTTATCTCAAATCGTATTATGTAATAATAGTTATAAAGAAATCCGTACTAGCGCCTACTTGAATAAATAAAACAAGGACTGAGATCGAACACTTTAAAATATATGGTAATAGAATAAATATTATTATAATAAATGCGAGCAAAAACTAATTATATCTGTAAAAACCGGACTGAGATAAATAGCCTTACCACAAACACTACTTTGAGTTTGAGAAAATAACTATATGTTGTGTGCGTGACGTCATAACAGCAACACTTAAAATCATATTTAAAACATTTGAAGAAGGTAAATTTGTAAAAAAAAAGTTATTAATTTACATAATATAATAAATAGATATACAATAAATAAACTATTTAACCTGCTAAACCCGTAATTTTCTCTTTAAATTTGTTCCCTTGCTAATGTCACGTCACAAATCACTCAATTGTCGCAACCTATCAATATTACTATAATAGTATTCCTAGTAGGGTAGGTATTGAAGAGTAAAGCTTTGTGAGCTGTTGTCACAAATCCAGTAATTTGTGACCGTGACGTCAACAAGGCAACACACATAAATAGAAAATTAAGGTTAAGCATTGTGAATAGCATGAATATTATTGAATTGATTCATCACTGTTTCCTATATTGGAAATAAATAAACAGTTTTCATTATGTTACGTTTCCTCAATTGTCTTAAATATGATTTTAGAGAATTAATGTTATGACGTCACGCAATCAAACAACATGCCTCGATTTTCCTTACTATATTTCAATTCTAGCACGTTCCAGCTTTCGAAACCAGGTGGCAGATAAAATAGAAATTGTATAATATCTTTGCTTATACTAGCCTCTTAAATTTATGGGATAATCTATAATTAATCCCTCCAAAAGTGATTATTTTCCTAATTGAATTTTAGTAGCAAATCGTTTACTCCTTTTTTCACTGCCTTTCACAGAAAAACAAGTACAACCCAAGTGGTCACTGGTCATATCTAATGAGTCATCAATTTATGTTTTGAATCCAGTTATTGCATGAGTTGGTTGGACATTACTAATGTTTTCATGTGAGTTAAATCAACCATCAAACATTAGTTAATTCAATTCATTTTATGAATTGAATCAACTTGCTATGAGAGTTAAAAGTTACTTTTTTGAGAATTTTAACGTATGTTGAAACAACTATGACAGAGTGTATTGTAGTAAACTATAGTAACTCACAAAGACTGTTAATCCAATCTTGCTGGTGTATAAATTAACTTAATATGCAAGTTGGCTCTACTTTTATTAAGTTTAAGAAGGATTGAGTCAAAGCGACTGTTTTGTTTTAACCAGCGTCAATTTAACTTCTTTTAAGTATAGTACTTGAAACTCACCACGTAGGTAGGTATAGTGGAAAAAAATACCCCCATACATATGAGTCAAAACAAATCAAATTTGATTTTTGATTCAACTAATCCTTTCTCTGTGTGTAGTAGGTAACTGCATAATCAATTATTATCTATCGATTATACCTACTAGGATTTAAAGTTATTGGGTACTTTCGTGTAACAGGTTATGTATTGTTTATTAACCTAAACGTAAAAAAATTCAGCTCAGCATTTGTGAACTTATAGGTGAAAGGCCAATAAATATTGAGAAAAATATCACAGGTGATAAATCAGGAAAGGCTAGATCTGACCTCACTTTGGAAAACTTCTTTAACAGCCTTTGTGTCGTAGGCTCAAATGAAAAGTAGCTTTATATGTATTAACCACAACAATGTGATCAATAATCACATTAAACATTCTTTCAGAAGCGATGGTGATTTTTTTTTCAAAAGAAAAAATGGTGTTATCAATAATACTCGTGGCGTGCAAACAACAAAATCCTTTAAGAAGTCTGAAACTGATCGGTATATCCAAATCTTCATTGCAGAGACTAACCAAAGAGGATCTAATTCATGGAGGTCTATGATTAGCTAATATCATAGGCCTCCATGAAAAAGTGACTAAGCAGAAGCTGTATTAGATGTACGTTGCAATTATTCAAGCGATCCAGAGAAAAGGTTTAAGGTTGGTCTGACGACACGCTATGATACTTAAGGTTAAGAGTCATTTCAGACACCAAAAGCCTGCTTCGTGTTGCATAGAATGAGACCAAATCTCCTTTAAAAGTCATCGATGAAGGAATCAAAGTCAACAGTCATGCGCATACGAATATGTTATCTGAAAAATTCCTTCCTCGGCTGCTCTTCGAATCATTTGGAATCAATTAAACAATATAACTATCCTCCAGCCCAAGCACCAATCCTATGATCTTCCCATCTAGGTAAGGAAAGTTCAAACTGGTTCCTAACCCAACCTGTACTCATTAAAGTCAGCAATTCGTTCTGCTTAGCCAAGTTGTTCGAAGAAGTAGGAGGCTTTCTTGAAATCAACAACTCGGCTTTAGATAATGATCGAAACAAAAGGAGGCTTGATTTGATTCTGAATATAATTCTATATGATTTAATCAAAGCCTTTTCTTATTATATCTCTCGTATAATTTAAAATCATTTTTATCTCTATGTAAAATCTCCTTGCAGTACATAGGTATAGGATACATTATGTGTAGCAGATTATACATATGTACTGTTCTCATAGTTAATATTTATAAATCTATATAAATGTTTAGTGCAAAAATTAAATTAAAATTCATATTTCTTTTCAATGTTATATTCGTAATAAATCTTAATTATTTCATCCTCCTCCCTTTTTTAAGTTTCTTCTAGAATGTTCTTGAAGTCATTATAATATTGTTTGACATTTTATTTTGTTTCTCTTATATATACTTATTTATTTGATCATATGCAAATTAATATCATAATTAACCATATTACTACTTAAAATAATCTCAAACTACCATACGTGATATATTTTTATGCTCTCACATTAGTCATCCGAGATGCTGCTCTTATAGCGCGCGGTTAAAAAAATCAAGTGTGTGTTAAACAAATTTATCAATACCCAGCCTATAAGATAATTGTTACAAAAACATATTAAATATAAATAATTCAAATGAACAGCTGACCAAAACCATAATTTCCCATTCAATCCTTGCAGGCAGTGTTGTGCGAGTGCGCAGAACAACCACCTCTGCTACATGTAGTCTTGTGCAAAGTTATGTCTTGTGGCACAGTTATGTCTTGTGGAACAGTTATGTCTGGTGGCCTAGTTATGTCGGATGGAATTAATTCTTTCATCATTGATTGAGACTCAGCAGTGCTAGTTGTTAACATTCAGAAAGCCATACATAATGCCAAAACTGGAAAACCTGGTTTGGAAATTTTATCTTTGCACATCAATTTTAGAGGTGGTAGATTACCTTTAGCTCTCAAAACCTTTATAACTTAAGTATTCTGACTTTTGTTCTGATTAGACATCTACTTTATACTTCTTCCTTTTTAAGTCCTAAAATATACGCAGCACAGTGATAATTTAAGTCATAGATCACGTTAATAATTCAATCCAATAAGAGGAACCAATTATACGACCGGACGACGATATGAAGTTGAGTACATGATCATCGTATGAGAACAAGATGGCTGAGTTATGGGATTCATTGTCATAATTAGATTAATTAGCCATCGTAATTTATTCACTCTTAGAAACTGGTTTCATTATTATTAATTATAATTGTTTTTTGTAAAATACCTATTGATTTTTATAAACTCCTATTACAATTCCTAATTAAAATCAATAGTTATAATGAGTTAAGAATACATTTATGTTTTCTATTTTCTTGTGCTTATCTTCATCTTATAAAATATCAAAATTAATAATATGCAACTATTGAGAAGATGAGAAACTGAATATGTTTAGATTAAATTAAACAAATTAAATATAGTAATTCATAAATAAATGAAATAATTAATTTAACTAAATAATTCGATTTAGACAAAGCAAAGAATAACTAAATCACCAACAAATAATATAGGTTATGTAATGACTGAAGAAAAGCATATAAACAATGCATAAATGCACAAACAATGCATAATAAGTGGTGCTCAGCAGTGCTGGATTCAGTGGATTATAATTCTTATTTTAATAACAATAGCATTATCTTTTAATGAAATGAATCCAACCTAATTTCTCTTTAATTTATGGCCAAAATCGCTATCACAATCAATACTTCAAAATTTAAATCATTCATTAATGATAATTACATTGGCAAAATTGCGGAAGGTTGTATGTTTAGATTGTGTATTATATCAATAAAAATTATGAACCAACACGTTATTTCTATATATAAATATTTTGTAAAATACTTTATAATATTATTGATATATCAGATTTAGATTATATTAGTTTATAATTAAACAGAATTACTAAATAAACTATCGTGTGATATTTATAAAGGCCGTACGATGGCACATATCATATGCCTATTTGCAATATCGTGCGCTTTAAATTATGCATAAGAACTTAATTCACTTCGTATGCATTGTTTTGGCCGAATGAAATTCTCCCAGAATTCGATACAATAACATCCAATATGTGAATTATCTTGTATACTAACTTGGGAATATCTCTTTTTCATCATTCAAATTTCATTTTAATTTTCGGTTACTATATTCACATGATATCTCCTCTCACCTAACATTTAATAAATATCAACGAATTGTCGGCCATAATGTATTTATTTAATTTATTCAAACCTTAATTTTCGACGAAATTTTCAAAATGCAAATATTTACGTTAAAATGGTTCTTTGCGAACCGTTATTTGAATTCTGTTCACGCCCCGAAGTTTTCATAGGACCTCTTTACGGGATGCAAATAGTTTGCTTATACCCGTCATGGAAACTTATATCAGGCCATGCTGGCCCGGAAAAATACGATGCCATTAATTGTTCAAATGGTTCTTTTTAAAGAGTTTTGCTGTTGCAGAGCGAAATGTTTGCTCGGAAGTTTGGTGCTTCACTATCATTTGTACTGCTTGTGAGCGCCATGATTAGAGTGGAGCTCTTGTTTATCAGATAGATTAGAACTCTTGGCAAAATGCACAAACTTTAGGAAATAATTGTAATGGGAAAATTTAATTATAAATGAAAAAGGTTTTGGAAGTAAATGCATAGCATTTATACACCTCATTTATTGATGAAGATAATGAATTTCTAGTTTATAATTTTCTAGATGAATAATTTCTATAAATCAATATTTAAAAATACAGGGTGGGGCGTAAGTTTGGAAGCAATTTTTCAAACATTAATATAATTCTTAAAAATAAGTTCCTAAGTAGGTCATAGGGTTTGAACTATAGTAGAGACACTACATTATGACGTGGCAGTGTTATTTTTTACAAAAAATTTGTCAATTCAAAAATGTCAGACAAAAGAGAAGCCATTATTGCTCTACACCGTGCCGGGAAGTCAGATTCCGTCATCTCAAAGACTCTCTCAATAGCGAGATCGACTGTTTGGAAGTGTGTGAAGCGTTTTAATGAGAGAGGAGACTTGACTGATTGTCCAAGAAGTGGTAGACCACGCTCACAACGCACCAAACAACTGATAAATGTGCCCGAGAAAAGATCAGGAGGAACCCGAAAAGGTCAATACGATTGTTAGCCAAAACAGCTAATGTGAGTCCCAGAACAATGAGAAGAGTTGTCAAAGAAGACCTAAAGATGTCCTCTTTCACCCTCCAAAAGAGACAGACTCTGTCAGAAGCTGTAAAGAAAAAAAGATTAGAGAGAAGCAAAGCACTTATGAGAGAATTGAAGTCTGGCACGGCTGGTGAAATTGTTTGGTCTGACGAAAAAATTTTCACAGTGGAAATGGCTCACAACCGGAGGAATGACAGAATAATTGGTAAAGTGCAAAAGACTTCCCATACAACCAAAAAACTGTCCACAGAACCATGAAACCTGCTTCAGTAATGGTCTGCGCCGCCGTTTCAGAAACTTGGAGATCTCCTTTAATTTTTGTGGAACAAGGTGCCAAAATCTATGCTAAATGTTATATTGAGAATATTTTGACGCCAATGTTGGAGTCAGCTAAGGATCACTTCGGTAATGCCACTCTATGGACATTTCAGCAAGACGACTTCACATACTGCAAATGTCACTCAAAACTGGTGCCATGACCATCTTCCACGGTTTTGGTCCAAAGAAATGTGGCCTCCTTGCTCCCCAGATGTTAATCCTATGGACTTTTCGGTATGGTCCATTCTTGAATCAAAGGCCTGTGGTAAATTCCATCGCAGTGTGGATGATTTAAAGCGTTCGCTCCAGAGATCTTGGAAGGAAATTTCACAAGAACAGTCGCGTGCCGCAGTAGGAAGAGTTCAGAGGAGATTTGAGGCTGTTATTAAAAACAAGAGGGGACATTTTGAATAAATTTATGATTTTTGAATTCTTAAAACCCTTATGTAATAATACATAACTGTAAATTATTAAATATATTTTTCGTTGGATTATAATATGCACTTTCATTTGCTTCCAAACTTACGCCCCCACCCTGTATAATACGCAATTCCACCACTGGAAAATTACTCGGTATAATACTGTATTTCTTGTATTTCTTGTACATTAAGTATAACAACTAGTTAATAATTGTTTTATTTATTCAATTGAAAAGTATTTTTTGAAAAACTTTAAAAGTGAAATGATTTAATAATATTTTTAAAATCAAACTGTTTCATTAAGAAGTGACTGAGGGAAACGGACAACATTTTTTTAGTTAAATTATTATAAGTTGAGCCCGGACTTTTAGGGCCTATAAAAAACACATTTTAAGACCTACAAAAAGGCCTATTTAGACTTTATACATACAGTTTTTTCACTAATAACTAGATAGTTACGACATTTACCTTACTATTTTAGCACATAAAACAAATAATTTATTCATTTAAGCGATTGAACATAAAACAGTTATTTCCAGAATGGTTATAAATTTTAATTAATCTAGTTCACAGAATATTTATTCAAAATTATACTTAGAGTGAAACAAATATCAAACAAAATTAGAATATTGTGCCACAGGTCATAACTGTGCCACCAGACATATAACTGTGTCACAAGACATAATAACTGCATGTGCCACAAGACATAACTACATGTGCCACCAGACATAACTGTGCCACTAGACATGAATGTGCCACAAAACCTAACTGTGCTACAAGACATAACTGTGGAACTGTGGTACAAGACATAACTGTTCCTGTGCTACAAGACATAACTGTGCTACAAGACATAACTGTGCTACAAGATATAACTGTGGTACAAGACTGCATGTTCAAGGTGGTTACTGGTTACTCAGACTAATCACTTTGTAGAAATGCGTTAAGGTGTTGGTGGAACAGTTCAGAATTTCGTGTTTGTTTCCTTAATGTTTGTATTTCGATATTTGGCAATTCAAAATTCATTTAAATTATATTACAACAACTGCATAATATTCTACTTAATAAATTTATGTTGGTGGAAATATATTAACTTAGACAGATTCTTATTGAATTATAACGTTCTATTTTTTTGAAAATCTAACTCACTTATTAACCGATTACCAAATTATTATCTAAAAAATATGGCATTTGTTTGCTCTAATTACAAGTATCAGCTATGGTGCATTTATTATATATAACTATATATATATATATTTTTTCACAACCAAGAAGGTTTTTTCTTTCAAAAGTCAAGTAGGATTTATTCCTGGGATGATATTAACCCGTACACGGTTGCTCAATTTTACTTCTATCTAAATCTACAGATTGCTGTCCCAAAATAAGGTCACCCTCCGTGTACGGGTTAAGGGAATATCCCCGGAAATGAATAAATCGGAAATGAACCTAACCTTACACAGGTAACATTTTATGGCCTCAATTCACGGGATCTAAGAAAAGATAGGTGAGTAACCTCAATTATGCATACTGTTTATTTACAGATGAATATATTATGATATTTGGATGAAAAATTTCAAGACGATATTATTTGATTTTTTTTTAATATTCTTGATATCGAATTTCAATATTTTAAAATCAAAAATGATCTCGTTTAATTGGATCTCTTTACTAATAAATAGTCGGACCGTAAAAGTAAATAACAAAAGTTCGGACCGTAAAATTATAACAAAAAAAGTAAATCAAACAGTTTTGGACCGAAAAAGTAAAGAGATCAGTTTAATTTATTTCAATAGTAGTCGTTTGTTTCCGCACTTTGAAATTCTGAAAAAATAATATTTCAAAATTACCATTAACTATCTAATTGAAATCAATACTGTTGAACAATTGTCAGTAAATCATTTTATAATTGTTTATATTATTAGAAATTTATAGCAAATTGCCTATTATTTTTAATTAATTTTATAAACTATTCATTGCAATAAACTGTGAATAATCGAGACAAGTTTTTAATCCACACGTGTATAATCCATATAAAAACCTACTTCTGTCTGATGGCAAAACTAACGATAATCTTCTCCCATAAATAAAGAGTGACATTATCCCTGAGCTCATCAGGCTCTCCATAATTCAAAGCAATCTAAGTCATTAACACCAATGGCTTTACAACACTAACTTTTGCTGTAACTTTTAATAGGATCAGTCCGTACCTCATCCTTTGAATCCTCTTAAGGGCCGTCGTAAAACATCCATTCTTAACATCCTCTCATTTCTTCCGCCAATTAGGAAGGGGAGAAAACAAGCGTCAGTACTTTCTGAAATGTTCACGTCTTTTAAATATCGTCTCTCGTTGCATCATTGCCGATATCATTTGCAGAAGGAAAGAAATCTGCAGATATCATTAGCAGGGGAAATAAAATTCGCTGATATCGTTTGGTGGAAGAAATAAAATTTGTAGATATCGTTGGTAGGGGAAAAGAAGTTCTCAGATATCGTTCACAAGAGGATGCAGATTATTCTGGTGACATTATTTACGGTGGGATGGAGATTTGATGATCATTTTTAATGAGGTTCATCTCCTGATGATGACATGGCTGTTCTTTATGTTCTTTGCTCAGATTCTGGAACTCGAAAGAAGGAGGAACTGTTTTTTACCAGAGGAAATGAGATGTGATATTACAATTGCATTCAGATTTAATTTCTTTCTATTAGATATTTAAAAGTTACATATACACATAATGAATATAAGATAAAGAAACTGAATAGTTTACAACCTAGAATCACATTTCAATTTGTCTATCGTTTCATTTCATTCAATTCTATTTGAAGAATTGATTATTCATAATAATAATAATTCATTTGAATAATAATCAATCAATAAAGCATTAATGGCACATTGAAGATCATAAGGCAGTACTTCCTCCATAACTCCAAGTTACTAATAACAACCTCCTTAACATCTCCCTTGAGTTGGGGCATAATTTAAGCCTCTTCATCTTATCACATCTGCTGTCCAAATAATGAGATCTCAAGCTACGAACTAACTAACTTATCACAGACTGACGTATATTAACATAATTAGGACGTCTAACTCCAGGGCACAATATTTCAGACATCTTTGATGTCTAATCTCGTAAACTTTCATACAATTAGAAATAAGAAGACTGCATAATTTAGAGAGTAATAATTTGTGAAGATGCACGCGAACTGATAAGATATTGAACGAAAATGTATTTTGATATTGATAATTAATTAATAATCTTGTTATTAGTTAATGACTTCGACATATGACATGATATAGGTGGATGAGACATGAATAGGTGGAGTAAACTGGATTCATGGACCCTTTTAATGTCCATGTCATTAATTATTATTCAGTAGTAAACTGATTATAAAGTGGATTAGAAAAACATATAACATAGCCTCGTTACCAGATACGAATTACAGTAGGTGATTAACTAATTATTAATGAAAAATGCATCAAAATTTAAAAATATCTTCACATTTTAATATACTGTACATTGTCTCTAAATATTAATAAATTATTTTAATGAATTATTTGTATATGTTATTTGACAGGATTTTAACAAGTTCTAGAGAATAATTCTATTAGCAGTATTGATATAAAACTTAATATGCATACAATGTAGCGACTGATAGAATGCATTATATATTTTGAATGATGGTACTATTTAATATTTTGATTGATGGTACTCATTTAATATTGTAACTTACGGTTCTAAATTATATATTTTGACTGATGGTTAATAGTAAATATTTCAATATTACTGGATGAATATCAAACGACTTATCAAAAATGATGGACTGTTTTTTTCTGTTAACCTGATTCTTCTGCTCTCTGATTTACAGTTCTTTCGTTTTTTTTCCAGATTTATGGTTGTCCTGACTTTTGTCTTCCCGCATTTTTTTAAATTGATTTTCGGTATTTCCGGATATTCAGTATTTTCCAAATTTGCAGTGTTTTCTTTTTTATTCCAGTTGTTATGTTTTCTGTTTTTTCAATTTTTCAGTTTTTTCTGATTATCAGTTTTCTAGAATTTCTGTTTTTCAGAATTTTCGGTTTTCCATCTTTACGGTTTTCCAGTTTTTCAGTCTATCGGATTATCGGTTTCCCGAATTTTGATTCCCGTAACTGGTTTTTCTTTCGTTTTTTTTTTTGTTATTTCAGTAGCTTTTTCCAGATTTTCTGTTTTCCGGGTTTACAATTTTCCCTTTTTTTCAGTTTTTCGTATTTTCGGTTTCCCGTATTTTCGGGTTTTACGTGTTTCATTTTCCGAGTCTTCAGTTTTCCGGATAACAATTTTTCCGTATTTTCACATTTCCATTTTTTCGTGATTTTCTTTCTTTTTTCAGATTATTATATTATCCGAATTTTCAATTTCTATTCGGCATATTTAGTCTAATTTCATAATATTACTTAAAGCGTGACAGATCTCAGACAGATACACAGGCAGACAGATAAATAAAGATAAGGAAACTATTTATCTGAACTGAAAACATTACACAAAAAAATATCAGGGGAGCATCAATTTAAAATGACCGAGTTTTGCATTGACACAGTCTGATGTCAAGGCGAAAGGTCTATTAGAAACTGAGTTTTCAAGTAACTGAACAATTTTCTTCGTTAAAATTTAACCAAGTTTCGGTCAGAACTAGCTTCAATTTGGCCAAGCTGCTATAGAAGATTTTAGAAGCCTCACGTCATTGAGGTTGAACGTTTGGGTCCCGCACTGACTCAGTGGGATTTATGCCTGAGTAAACGAGTGGTAACTGTCAAGGATTTAATCACCTGGTTGGGATTAGGTTAAGGTCGGGATTTATTACATATGGGTCCACTTGGTGGCCTGAGTGCTGTCTCTTCGGAGCGTTCCATCAACTTTAAATCG
Organism: Caprella mutica; assembly: GCA_947561585.1. NCBI lineage: Eukaryota > Metazoa > Arthropoda > Malacostraca > Amphipoda > Caprellidae > Caprella > Caprella mutica. The sequence goes on from CANNZV010001652.1 coordinate 48,447, forward strand.
AAAAATCCATTGGGTTAATATCGTAATTGAAGTTGACAAAATATTTTTGTCGAAAATCTACTGAAATGGTTTATGCACCAATTTTGTGTGACATTTGATTTACGGACCGGAGCACCATCTTGGGTGAAAAATATATATTCCCAAAACTTGCATTTCGTCAAGGAAGCACTTTATCTTTAGGCATTTTCAGGTAAATCCCACTATTCACGTTAACATGAATGTCGATCTGAAATGGCACCCAGAGAGAATATCTTTCCGTATGTCCATATGAGGACTTTCTCATTGGCACTAAAAATTTCTTCATATATTTTTCTTCCTCTGTCGAGTCGTTTCTTCTCGGGTTCGATTAGCCTTTTTGTACGAACTAGACGCTGACGTTTTACAGCAGCGTTGCTGGAAGTTGTACCTGTCATCTTGTAAGTTTTTATGGTATAATTCACAGTTTTGGGAGACACGTCCAAGTGTTTAGCAACATCAATGTTTCTCATTTTAGTCTGCGTGAGCGCTGCAATTTGTTTGATCTCTCTTACTCTCTGACGCCATTCTTACAATCTAAACGAGGTACATGAATGAAATAGTAAACAAAGAAACAGAGCACTACAGCAAAACGTTTTGCATATTATAAACTATAAATGGTTAATAACGTCTTAGTGGTCCATTTTATACATGTACCTACTACTACAAATTGAACACGTGTTAAAAAAGCTGATTTTTTATATTATTTTATTATTATATTATATGTGTCATATTTGTCCTATGTGTGTAACCTATTATATGTGTCCTATCCTATTGATACATTTCTTATAATGTATTTGTACAAATACATTGACATGAGATTTTTTATTAATTTCCTTAGCCAAAAAATTTGACCTTATTGAGAAAATGAATTTCCTTTTTGGAATCGGCACACAAAATATAATAAGATTCATTTTTTGAATCCTGTACGGTTGTACCTCTTGGCAAAAAAAAAATTATTGATATAATACTCATTTTTTTGACTGATAGTTCTCATTGTACAGTAGAACTCCTCTATAATGAAATCCTGTATAGTGAATTAGTTTTCTCGAGTAATGAAGTAGCCTCTATAGTGAACAAATTCTTTTAGTCTGCCATAAAATGGCCATTAGTTTTCTAAAACTGATAGCATTCATGGCAAACAAAAGAAATTTGTTCACTATGGAGGCCACTAAACTGTGCATAATTTCATTATAGAAGAGTTCTACTGCTTGTATATTAAAACTGTACTCAATATCGACATTTAAATTTAATATAAGTGTTTTACACCTTAGTACAAAACAGGTTTGATAAAACGTCATTCTACGGCGTACCATACTTTATTTTCTACTGACTTTTCTATAATGCTGAAAGAAGTTAAATTATTTGTTGAATTGCTATTTGCTCTTCATTTTCGAGTGACGTAATCAAGTGTCAAAGTTTGAGTTCTGTAGAAGTGTTCGCATGTTAATTTGAGTGTTCAGAGAGTTTGGAGGAACTTAAAGATGTTACTGAGGCGGAATGAACTGCTCGAGGCCTAATCACACTCTTAGTTCCTACATTTCGACGTCAGAGTAAAGTACGCTCTTCTAAATCTATGGACTAGGTATTTTCAATATGTAATTTTGATGTGTTTTGGTTTTAATGGATAAATATTGTCTAAAAAAATTACAATTGACGTTAGAGAATAGTTGAATTAAATATAGAAATAAATTGCAGATTTATTTGAATAATAATTTCTATTTCCTCAGCATCATATTTCTATAATTAAGTAAAATGTTTTTTTTATATGAACACTGTTAAAATCGTATAGAAATCTCGATACCAGATAATTTTAATAATTCTCCTTTATTTTTATTGAAGGCTTGTATCTTTTGTTTTGACGTTCATTTTCATCAAAACTCTGTCACAAACTTCTAGAAAAAGAGGGCAAAAATAGAAAATTTCTAAAGGGAAAAATATTTGTTGTAGAATTTGAAAAGTTTGAGTTGATTGGCAATCTTCGATCGGGACTTTTCTGAGGAATTAGAAACTGGTAAATATTACTATTAATTAATATGTTATATTTACTAAGGAAAAATACGGCCAACATAATATTAAAATGATGGTAATAAAAAGGATAGCATATTTACATGACACTTACAGTAATCGGAAAGTGAGTGTTAAGATTATTCATGAATTCATGTGACCTTTATACATATAACAAGTGGTAGCACCCACTTTCTGAATTACTATAATATTTCGATAATTGAGTGCCTGGTGTATACTCTATAATGTTTAAATTATAGCAATGATTTTCTTTTTCTTGAGCCTGTAAGGAAAATTGGGGCCCGAATGAAACGAAAGACTTGAAAAGATTTATTCCCTCAATATTCTCGGCTGATATCGGACGGATGGAATCTTCTGTCAATATTGGAATCTTCTCAATTTACCTTTTCAATCTTGCAATTATTCTGCTTCGAGAAACACATCTCTCTTCTCCGCCTTATAGGACTATAGGATGAATACCTGTCTCTCTGCCTAATGAAAATACGTCTGTAATAACTCTTGTGGCGTCTGGAGAGGAATATCTAATCTCATCTAAATGCTTTTTATTTAATGAACGCAGGATGTTTGATTTTGAAGAGGATTTTTAGGATTTTCATCAGACACCTTGTGGGTGTTTTTCTTCATTAGTTTGATATTTTTCTCTATCGTAGAAATGAACTCTGAAACAATTTCAATTAATCATAAGCTATTTTTTATCAGTTTTTTAATCATCGAGTTTTTGGAAGTGTCCGAATTTTTTTTGTTACTTTGATGAAATTTCGATCAATATTATTTTGATATAATTTATCATTGGATTACTAAATGAGGCCAAAGTATTTTCCTATCATCCTTTGACTGTTTCATGAATATACTAATCATTTTAAGTTAAGATTGCTAGCAACAAAGTAACGGTAGATTAGTTGTAATTAGATATGGCATAATTTGCTATAGAATTCGAAAGTTATTTATTCTATGTCTCGAATAACTTAGTAGGTGATTATATATAACTTATACACAATGAGGGTGCCGTCAAAGCCCATTTGTCTATAATTAGTAGCATCTCTTTCTCTGTGAGATTATGACAACAATTGACAATCTTCTCGACAAACATCAATGTAAATATTTCAGTAAGCACTCAGTGCGGGATCTGAGGCGGAATGTACCTTTGTCTCTCTCCCAGAACATATCGCATTTAATTAAAAGCTCTCCACAATAGGTGACCCAGTGGATCCTTTGAAGCAAGTCTCCATCATGTCTGATCCTCAGTGCCTCCTCACATCAAATTAGGAGACAGCATTCCTGGAATATTCCAAATATTCCGTCCATGATGCGAGACTTTAACTCGATCTCTTTTCTCCAATTTCATTGGTGCATAGTCAATTTTCTCGCTACAGAGGAAGATCTCTGGAATACTGAGTGATGGATGCAAAACGACTGAATTTGATACTAGGAAACATGTCACGATGTCAGAACAAGGATACTATAGGAACAATGGAACTATCACGGCTTATGTGTGTAGGACTGTAATAGAATGTTCTTTGAACTTGCGAAGTTCTTTTCTATTTATATGTGATGATGTTTTTGTTGATATGTGACTGATTGAATTTGAGTCGATATACGTACAATTTATTAAATCTGTACTATGAAGGCATACATGTATAACTGTATAAGACTATAATAACATGCTCTGTGAATTTGTGACGACCTTTCCTATTTGTATTGTTTTAAATGTGATGAAGTTTTTGTTGATGTTTATTGATTAAATTTGAGTTGATTTAAGATTTGTTAAATCTTTTTCTTTTCTTTTTCTTTTCTATTAATGTAATTAATGATTAAAGGTGAAATAATCACTAAAAAAATTTATTTCAATAAAAAATATTTTTTGCTTGAAAATTATAATCTTATATTTATAAGATTATGATTTTATAGTCATTTTAAATTTTAAATAAAATAATAAAATTAATTAATCACAGGTATAGACTCAATTAAAAGACATGACGAATTAACAGAACTATTTGGAGATATAATTTAGGATTTTAAGTTCTCATTAAGTGATCTCTCTTATCTGATTATCATATAATTTACCATAAATTTACCATATATTCTAAAAAATATGAAAATATGATGTCAAATTATCTTCCCATATTAATTTATTAAATATCAATAACATATCAATCTATTTTCAACTATAAATTTCAACGTATTGACACTATAGAACCACCGGTCATTTGAAACTATTCAACAGCAGTCAGTTCACCTGTTCTATCATCTATTGTTGATAAATAAATATATATTAAATAAAAGTAACTAAAACAATTTCCTGTGTCATTATTGTTTATAATTAATTATATATTAATCAGGTAATTAAAACTGCCAATTATTACTGCTATATATATTTTTACCTGTGAGTTACCGTTTTGCACATGAGATGTTATTTTATACGCCGATGGCACGTTCTTTGGAACACTTCAGAATATATTAAGGCGTGTTACTTCTAGATATTTTTCAGTTTCAGTTAAAATGAATAATTGCAAGAAAATTCTGTATCTCAATACTTTCTAACTTTTCAAACAAATGTTTGAAAAGCAATATGCAGTAAAATTGATTGTTTGGTAGCTCTAGTCTACCAAGCAGACTAGAACTACCAAAAGAGATTGGCTTAAATACTATTTCACCTACTACTATTTTCCACATTGTGTCTTGCGTATTATGCCTCTTTATGGTATTCAAAGTACTGATATTCTAGGACTGGATAATAAGGAAATTAGTTCTATTTCAGTACATTTTCAACACAGTAAAAGTTTATTGGTTACAGAGTTTTATAGAAGTGAACAGGGAGAGATCTCCACCGGAAGATACACTGTAATCGCCTGACCCCGATTAACTAATTTGCTTTGGGTATTTATACTCAAACTATTGTTCTAATATTGTAAAAAGATGGTGTCCGACGATGTGCTACCGCTAAATTATTACAAGTGAGTAATACTCTAAACCCTTAATTATTTTACGAAGGTTAGATTGTTCGCGTCAAATAAATATGACCAAATCGAAATATTTTCCCTTGCAAAATTACATTAAGTAATTTTATTCTATAAATTTGACCACAATGATTTATTTTCAACAATAAATATGACCACAATGATTTATTTTCCCTTGCAAAATTACCATTTCTTATTATTTTTCTCGAAAGATTCACCATCCTCTACAAATTGTAGCGTTCATATTATTTGTATCGTTAGAGCCAAGTATTTATATTTCCCTGTGGTTTTTGCTTCTCCTGGCAATAGAGAGAGAGCCATCAGAGTACGGCCACTTTTCATTATCATGACGAGGCATAATGCTGATAAAGTGTCCCTAAAAAACATAAAATGGGGTATTAGGCACCACATCTAGGGAAGATACTCAGTTATTATATCCCTAAAGTGAGCAGGCATTTTTATGCTCTTCCTTGGAATATTATTGCACCAAACAAAGCAAAAAACGAAGAAATTTCTATAGATGAAAATCTGGATGCAGCTTCAGTAAAAATAATTTAGTTAACTGGAAATGTTTGAATTGAGTTGGAAAATTTTTTTATCTTTGAATAATAATGGTAATATCTCTATATAATAAAGACAGATGTGAATATATATATTTCGTGTACCACTTTCAATAATTAAATAGGAAAAAATGATTGATTGAGGATGTTCAAAAATACGTTTATCCTAATGAAAAACATTTTTATTTTCTTAATGGATGTTATTGGACGAAATTGTTTTTTTCTTGAGATCCTCATGTCCTTTTGCGATTTGAACAACCCTTGTTAGAATTTAAACTTGTACTTTCCTTTTGTGCATAATTGCATATCAATACTTATTAAAAAGGAATAGTTATTTGAATAATGTTTAAATCTGAAAATAAACCTGTTTTATTAATGGGGTTGCTACCTAATAAGGATAATTTTAGTGTTCGAAATTACTTCATTGTTTGTTTTCTGACCATTTGCGCAAGGCCATTTTTATCACCCATCATTTTGATAGTTATAACATTTACAAAAATGAATAAAACTATATGAAAATTTAACTGTGAATGGATAAGGGCTCAACAAACCATATTATATTAGAAAGAAAATTCTTGAAATTGACTGATTTAAAGTTGGGTTCCTTTTTTTTGTGACACCCTGTTTTATAAATATGCAATACCTATATATAGTTTATATTAAATTTTTCCTATATATCAATTTGGGTAACCATTCAATGCAATACACTAGGTATCAATTTTTTGTGTGTAAAACAACAGAAATGTTAATGCTTGATAATTAACATTTGTGCGACTGTTCACTATACAAATATAAATAAATAACTTTTCCCTCATTACCCAATTACATCAATCAATATATCTATTACTAACTGAAAACTTTTCTCAAATCAATTATCCTAAAGTAATTTTAAGAGTAACTATTTTAATCTAAATTAAATTAATATCCATTCATTCATTACCAATTCTTTTTATTTAATAGAGATTTCTTATTTTTTTATATTATAAAATTTATTTTAACTTTTATTTCAAATTATAGGCTTGTAGATTCTAATTAACTTGAGAATCTGTGGAGTCACAAAAAATTCACTGGTTAATTAACTTAATTTATTTCTTGCTGAAATTTAGGATTGAAAACATGCATAAGATTAAATTACTATTAATTTTCTTTAAATTGTTCATATATAAAATTTATAATTTAAGTAATAAGTGTTTTCAATTTCACGATATTTTGCCGTCTATGACTTATTACTTTTGCTTAACCTAAATAGTTTAGTTATGCCTAAGATACAACCCAGCATATAGTGTTCAGTTATATACAACATGCATCTAGAATCTAGATAGAGGTTCAAGGACACTGTCGATATAAAATTATCTCTTATGAAAAATATATTTGGCGGTTACCTAGACCGAAACTTAATCTTTGTTATCAATTCAAAATGAAGTACAATCTTGGATTGCATGCACAAATATCACTTTTATTCATTATTGTAATAACTTACTTTTATAATTTAGCTCAATAATGCTGAAGACTAATCAAGACACGAAAAAAATTCGAAAAAATCTTTTAAAACTCTGATATTTTCTAACTAAATTGATATTTTATTTTTCGGGTACATTACGAATATGCAATATTATCTATGATTAGTTGTACATAAATATTACTAATATTAATACGCTAAACTATTTAAAGAAATATGTCTAAACATACAGAATCTGATCGGTCAAAAATCTTGAAATAATAATAAGAAAAGACATTCCATGATTACTGTTATTTCAGTAATGAAAACGTTTCTCTAAAACGCTTCTGACTGAAAACGTTTCTCTAAATGCAAAGAATGACGAAATATTTTATATCAAAATGGATAACTATACAATAATTGGTTCCCGATAGTTTCATAGATTTTTACTACTTATTTATCTAAATTGTAAATTCTCTCGGTCTGTATCAGAGTTCTCTTAGCCTAATTATTTTGATTGTGAAATCCAGGTTTTATTATTTTCCAATTTTCCATAAGACATGAGAAATTGATATTCATTCATTTCATAATTTTGCTGATATTTTAGATAGAATTTACATTTTGAAACCTGTTCATACTTAATTTTCATAAAATCAATCAAACACAAAACTTGCTATTCAGGTATGTGTACTAAGTTTCAGGATGTACGGCCGTCTAAGTGGTATTACTAATGCCTATCGTAAATAGTTTAGTTATGCTTGCAATAACAACTCTGATTGTAGTGTGCAGTCATTTACAGCATGCATCGGAATGAATTTCTATTGACTGTCTTGATGCTAGGTCTATAGTTTTCATTCCAAACATTTTTGGCGGTCTTGATGACCGAAAACTAATTAAAATAATCAATTCTATATATTTAGATAAAATAGGTGGTTATCGAGACCTATTCAACTCGTTGAAAAAAAAAACATTTTCACTACCACAGAGATTTCTTCTTTTTATTGAATATAACTGTTTTATCTTTATTTTTTATTTAACTTTATGAAATTTACATATAGAGATTAGTGAAGTCAATTGGTTTGATTTTAAATATTATATTACAAGAAATATAAGAAAAAAAAATCGATTGATGATTATATTACTCTTGATTTGTAACACCAAACTAATATGTTAATTATGACAGATTTAATCATTTTTACAGTTATATTCAGTTCCAAATCCAAACATGATGTCAGACACTAAAGATTAACCAATGCTGACAGAAATGCTAACAATGCTAACAGAACCAATGCTTTTCACTAATAGATTAAACCAAATAAATCCTTCAGAAAAAATTGTTATGTATGGAAAGATTTATAATCCTGTTGATGAGACTAGGTTTCTTGGCATACGAATTGATCCCAATATGAATTTTAAATTGCACATTATTCATGTATGTAGTAAAATATCAAAAAGTATAGGTGTTCTGTATCGTGTTGGGCGGTATGCTGATGAAGATGTTTTAATTTCTCTTTATTATTCATTTGTATATCCATATCTAATATACTGTAACATCATCTGGGGAAGCACTTATAATGTCCATTTAGAGCAACTTGTCATTTTACAAAAACGTGTCATTAGAATCATAACAAGTAGTTCATATCTCTCTCACACTGACCCCTTATTCTTTAGAACTAAAATATTAAAAGTTCATGATTTGCATAATTTTCTGTTAGCTGTTCACATGTTCAAATGTATAAATGGTAGTGGAGATATCATAATGTCTAATCATACTCACAACACTCGAAATCGTGACCTTCCTCATAGTTCTTTCCATAGACTCACTGTCACGCAGCACGCAGTGTCTTTCACCGCACCAGCAGTCTGGCGGACTCTTCCACTTCATGTTCGCAATAGCCATACATTGTCTTCCTTCAAAAAATCCTGTAAAAATTATCTCATTTCGCAGTATCAACACTAGAAATGTATGTCCTTTGCCATATATGGAACTTGGTATCCGTTTGTGGAACTTTAAATGGCCATAGTATACTTTCTACTCTTTTTGTATTTTTAATAGCGTGTTTGATGGTTTTTTTTTCTTTAATCCTCTCATTTCTTGCTTATTTAATGAAATTGGGTGACTTTGTTCATAGGACCACTTTCCCTTCTGACTGCTTCTTTCAGTCCCTTGTTCTTAATGTCTTTCTCTCTTTAATCCTTGTTTTTCTTAGTATGTTTAATGTTAAGATTGGGTGACTTTATTTGTGAAGCTACTTTCTTTTCCGGCTGCTGCTTCCAGTCCCTTGTACATGGTTTCCTTTTAGCGTTAGCGATGTTGCCTTTGGTTAGAAGCTGACGCTAGACTTCTTGCTGGAATGGGGATATATTTTGAATTGTATATATTTTTTTTTTATGTCGTGATAATCCATATTTTCTTTTTTGTATTAGGAGTGTAGTTTATATAGTTGGTTTTAATGTCATGTTATCGTTTGCTTGAAAAGTTTGCTGCTCTACAGCAGTAACACTTAGAACAAGCTTGATACAGAAAATTATATATTTTTAATGTATCCTCATTTGTATTTTTTATTTGTATCAATAAAGATTATTGTTATTATTATTATTATTATTATTAAGTTATGATTTGAAATTATAACATTTCCTCCACATTGAAATTTTCCAATGGCCTCAGAAATAAATTACAATCATCCAATTATTTTCAAATTATAGTCATGAACATATTTTGAAATAATACCTGATGAAAAATGCAAAGTGTGGACTAAATTAGAAATATTTAGGATCTTCTAAAATAAAATAGAGTGTCGCTAATAGGATTAAATGATATAAAACTGCATAGCGAAGTGTGGTAGTCATATTATGTAAATAAACACGTTCTATAACTCTTTATAATTTGAAATTTATAACGAAATAGGAATAGGATAATAAAATCTTTCTTTTGTGATTTATTCACCTACTTTCACAATTTTGTTCACTACCACTTTGATTTTATATTTAAATGAATAAGTATTCTATTTTTAAAATAGTCTTGATTTTTTGGGACTATATTTGATTATTTTCTTAATAATAGTCAAACAAAATATGCATTGCCTAATTCAATAATAAAAGAAAAATTAGATTCCTGACTTTCTGCGTTCATTTTTTATCTCTACAGGATAAAATATCTATCCTTTATATCTTTTCTCTATCCACAATAGTGTAGAATATCTCAGAGAAATCTTCTTCACCATAGTACAGACTATTGTGTACAATATTCTCCTTCTTCACCATAGTACAGACTATTGTTCTAACTTTCTGTGTTCTCTTATACATATTTCTACAAGTGTAATTTTAAATTTATCTCAATAATATTTATATAAATCAAATGATATTAAATTCCAATAAATATATACATTAGTATAACTATTACTATTGATTTTCACACTGTGAAGTTGATAATTGAAAATTTACTTTTAATAATATAACTAATTAATATGTATCAAATGAAATTGTTCCCCATAATCATAATAAACCAATTGATATTAGGTACCGAAATCTTCTTCTCAGAGTGCAGGCTCTTTCATATACATTTTCCGTTCATTTAAATATTCTTTACTTCACCACAATATTCCTCTCAGAGAGATCTTCTTCACCATAGTACAGACTACTGTGTACAATATTCCTCTAAGAGAGATCTTCTTCACCATAGTACAGACTATTGTCTACAATATTCCTCTCAGAGAGATATTCTTCACCATAGTACAGACTATTGTGTACAATATTCCTCTCAGATAGATCTTCTTCACCATAGTACAGACTATTGTCTACAATATTCCTCTCAGATAGATCTTCTTTACCACAGTACAGACTATTGTGTACAATATTCCTCTCAATGAGATCTTCTTCACCATAGTACAGACTATTGTCTACAATATTCCTCTAAGAGAGATCTTCTTCACCATAGTACAGACTATTGTCTACAATATTCCTCTCAGAGAGATCTTCTTCACCATAGTACAGACTATTGTGTACAATATTCCTCTGAGAGAGATCTTCTTCACCATAGTACAGACTATTGTGTACATTATTCCTCTAAGAGAGATCTTCTTCACCATATTACAGACTATTGTGTACAATATTCCTCTAAGAGAGATCTTCTTCACCATAGTACAGACTATTGTGTACAATATTCCTCTCAGAGAGATCTTCTTCACCATAGTACAGACTATTGTGTACAATATTCCTCTCAGACAGATCTTCTTCACCATAGTGCAGACTATTGTGTACAATATTCCTCTCAGAGAGATTTTCTCCACTATAGTACAGACTATTGTGTACAATATTCCTCTCAGACAATTGGTTGGTCTGACTAAGTAGCCCTTGGCTTAATCTTAAGCTTTTCTATTTACCTCAGGCTTGCAAGAATACTATTCTTATTCATTTCAATTTAAATTAGATTCCAGGACCAGTTAATCTAAAATATTATTATGTATAGCTTTTTTAAATTGTACTAGCATATTTAATTATATAGAAGAAGTCATATATTGAAATATAGGAACTGTGATGTTATGTATCACCCTATAATCTATATGCTAATGGACAGTGTGGATTTGTTTGTTGGTTTTGGTTAGTTTCTGCAAGAAAAATGTATGACTAAATTAATCGTCAGGATAACAAAAGCTATCGTAAATAGTATAGTTATGCCTGCAATAACAACTCTGATGTGTAGTGTGCAGTCATTTACAGCATGCGTCGGAATGGATTTGTATTGACTGTGTATCTTTGTTTTTCATAAGTCTTTATAGCAAACATTTTTGGCGGTTTTGATGACCGAAAACTAATCAAAATAATAAATTCAATATATTTGGATAAAATAGGTGTTTATATCAACTCATTGAAAACTACCATTTTCACTACCACAGAGTTTTTTATTTTTATAATATGTAATTGTTTTACCTTTATTTTTTATTTAACTTTATGATGCTGAACTTTGTATAAATAGTCTTAATATCTCGAAATGTACATAAAGAGATTAGTGAAGATTATATATCTGATTTTACATATTATATTACAAGAAGTATAAGAAAAAAGTCTAATGATGATTAAATTACTCTTGATTTGTAACACCAAACTAATATGTTAATTATGACAGATTTAATCATTTTTACAGTTATAGTCAGTTCCAAATCCAAACATGATGTCAGACACTAAAGATTAAGTTATGATTTGAATTTATAACATTTCCTCCACATTGAAATTTTCCAATGGCATCAGAAATAGATTACAATCATCCAATTATTTTCAAATTATAGTCATGAACATATTTTGAAATAATACCTGGTGAAAAATGCAAAGTGTGGACTAAATTATGAATATTTAGGATCTTCTAAAATATAATAGAGTGTCGCTAATAGGATTAAATGATATAAAACTGCATAGCGAAGTGTGTTAGTCATATTAAATAAATACGTATTGCAGGCAAGCCTCGCTTTAAGTACAACTCACTTTAAACAAAAGTGGTACTTATTCCGAGTCATGTTTCGAAATAAGATCCGTTCGTAGACATAGAAGACGGAGACAATTTTTTGTGATTATTTCACGGTAACTAAAAAAAATCAAAATTATAATCCAGGTGAGGTTATTAGAAGCAATTGGTTCAGAAATTTAACATGTCCTATTTTAGGGTAAGTTCCGTGTTATTGCTCGGTTCCATATTTTCGATCACGTGAAAATCTTCTTTATTATATTGAACTTCTATTTCAATTGGTATCCATGATACCAATTAGAATAGAAGTTAAACAATAATTATAATATTTTCTTTTGTGACGTGTCCGAAATTGTAGAACCAACTAATAACTTGGAACTTAGTACCCTACTACCTAAAATATTTCATAGAACATAAAATTGCTGTTTGTTAAATGTAACACAATAATTATAGAAGTCTAAGTATCTATTAATTACTCACTTATACTGAGTGAGAGTTTAGCTATGGATGGATTTTAAAACATTTAATAAATGCGCGACTTTAATAAACTTTTTCATCACAGTTACAAACAATGAATGACTGTATATTATTAATAATATGCTTATATACGTTTTGATCTAATAATAAATTTTCTTTCTATAACTCATAGAAAATGAGGTATAAATCAAGGAGTGACAATTATAAATTTCTTGATACTTTTATTCGCTTTAGTTACCGTTTGGTAACTAAACTGAGTCGTGATTTGGTAACTAAAGCGGGGGATGCCTGTATAACTCTTAATAATTTAAAATTTCTAACAGAATAAGAATAGAATAATAAATTTTTTTTTGATTTATACACCTACTTCCACATTTTTGTTCACTACCACTTTGATTTTATATTTAAATGAATAAGGATTCTATTTTTAAAATAGTCTTGATTTTTTGGGACTATAGCTAATTGATTATTTTCTTAATAATAGTCAAAAGAAAATATGCATTGCCTAATTCAATAATATATGAAAAATTAGTTTCCTGACTTTCTGCGTTCATTTTTATCTTTACAGGATAAAATATCTATCTTTTATATCTCTTCTCTATCTACAATAGTGTACAATATCTCAGAGAAATCTTCTTCACCATAGTACAGACTATTGTGTACAATATTCCTCTCAAAGAGATCTTCTTCATCATAGTACAAACTATTGTGTACAATATTCCTCTCAGAGAGATCTTCTTCATCATAGTACAGACTATTGTGTACAATATTCCTCTCAGAGAGATCTTCTTCATCATAGTGCAGACTATTGTGTACAATATTCCTCTCAGAGAGATCTTCTTCACCATAGTACAGACTATTGTGTACAATATTCCTCTCAGAGAGATCTTCTTCATCATAGTACAGACTATTGTGTACAATATTCCTCTCAGAGAGATCTTCTTCATCATAGTACAGACTATTGTGTACAATATTCCTCTCAGACAATTGGTTGGTCTGACTGAGTAGCCCTTGGCTTAATCTTAAGCTTTTCTATTTACCTCAGGCTTGCAAGAATACTATTCTTATTCTTTTCAATTTAAATTAGATTCCAAGACCAGGTTATCTAAAACATTATTATGTATAGCTTTTTTAAATTGTACTATCATATTTAATTATATAGAAGAAGTCATATATTGAAATTTAGGAACTCTGTTCTTATGTATCACCCTATAATCTATATGCTAAGAAAGTGGGAATTGTACAAACATTATAATGTGAAATATTCAACTTAAGTTAAATCTGCTGCTAACGATGCACAATATTTTCCCTACTTTTTTAAATCTATTTGTTTCTATATTAGTTGAATTTTGAACTTAATACTGACTAAAAAAAGAACTTCATATAATTTAGGCATATATTAAGAGTGCTACGCAGGTAGGTCTACAATAATGAGTAAAATATCATCAATCTTAACATTCAGAAAGATTTCATCAGTAATACTGTGACAATCAGATCAGTGAATTTTAATAGGAAAAAAATAAAACATTATTGCTGTCCCAATTGTAGAGATGTGATTACCTTAATGGGCGTACAACTAAACCTTCCATATAAAAGAGAGGCAACTGTGACATGGTCGTAGTGAGGTCATTAAGTGTGCAGGTAGAATAACTAGTTCCTCCTTCTGTAAAGAGTGTGTCTGTCTTATTCAGTTAACTTGGTAAAGTTTGTAGCTAGTAAATGTGAACTTAGATCAAGAAACCTATCTTCTGCAGAAAAAATGGACGGTCGACTGTTGTTTGAAAATTTAACTATAGAAGAACAAAGTTTATAAACTATAGAAGAACAAAGTTTATAAACTATAGGAGAACAAATATTATAAACTATAGGAGAACAAAGATTATAAACTATAGAAGAACAAAGTTTACAATTTATAGAGGAACAAAGTTTACAAACTAAAGAGGAACAAAGTTTACAATTTATAGAGGAACAAAGTTTATAAGCTATAGAGGAACAAAGTTTACAATTTATAGAGGAACAAAGTTTACAAACTGAAGAGGAACAAAGTTTACAAACTAAAGAGGATCAAAGTTTACAATTTAAAGAGGAACAAAGCTTATAAACTGTAAAAGAACAAAGCTTTTATTTTGACTAATTTGTTTATATTTGAAAAATTTAATTAAACGAATATATTTTGGCCTTCATTGATAGTTCATCAATACATTAGAATATCTGGTACAATAACCCACTGCTTACGATATTTATAGTTTGTTATAAAATTATTGCAAGATTTTGCCTGTGCTGTTAATTAGGTTCAAATTGTTTAACATTTATTTATTTGGATAAATATAGTCATAATTGCTTGTGATTTAAAAGCATTCGAAATTTGAACCGTTTGATGTGTTCACTTGAAAACCAATTAATTTGCTTACTTATGAAGTAATAGCTGTGATTTCATATTGCAATATTGCAAAAATCTAGGTACTGCTACTATAACAAAAGAGTGACAGTAACAAACAGTGCGCAAATATAATACGAACTAATAACATTAATTCTTATTTGAAAGCAAAGAATCAATTAATAAATATTATCGATATTTTTTTATATTTTTTAACTGGTGAAAATAGTAATATTCATTAATAGATATATATTATAATTCTATTGAATAGTCTAAAAAATAATGGAACTTAAGTGTCTCTATAATTTGTTACTAGGATTGTTTATATATGTATGTTCATTATTTAAAATGATATATAAAATACTTTATATTTTTTTTGGTAAAACCTTTATAGGATATGAAAAGTTAATGTTTATGTAAACTTATTGGAATATTTATTTTTAATTTTTCTCCTCCTTGTAACTGTAAATAATTATTCCAGTGACTGAAAGTAGAGATCAACTAAACAGTAAAGTCACAAAGCACTGAGAGAAAATCTGCTAGACACAGGGGAAAATGTATTAATTAGAATCGATATACCTTCACAGGCATTCATTTTTTTGGACTGTATTGATGCTATGTTAGAAGATAGTTAAAAATATACTTTACTTGAATGGTATGACTCCAAATAGTACTGTATAGATTGGATTAGCAATAATTTATACCAACCAATACATACATTGTATGATGTTGTAATTAATAAAATAAATGAAGGATATCAAAACAGTCTTGCTTTACCTATTTACCTAATCTTCTTAGTACTTTGATAATAATTTAAAAAAAACTTTGTCTTTTATGAATACAAATATACAACAATATCATATCTAGATAATTTCAATCTCATTGATCATGATCATAATAGTAGAATAGAAATCTTTCAGGAAGTTTGATATACTTATTCATTTTAAAGATGAATATGATAGCGAATATTTAAAACATTGAATTCTTGACATGAAATAAGAGGATTGATGAATCTTCTAGGAGAAAATTTTGCATTTCTTTTTGGGGTTGCAACGGAAAAAAATATTACAAATGTAAATAAATAAATAAATATGTATAAATATAAAATGTAAATGTAAATATGTATAAATATTTATAACATTAATAAATTTTGTATGTCGTAGTGTATAAATTTTATGTACTACGGTGTACAAAATTTATTAATGTTGCTATAAGTTCAAAAGTAAACGAATTTATTCGGTTTATCAAGCGAATCTATTAGAAGGTTGGAGGATAATTTTTTTAATGTTGTTGGTTTACAAGCACTGACTTCAAATGTTATTCAAAATAAAACAACGCAGTTGAGTTTTAATGCTAAGTATTCTAATCATTGATAGTTTGTAAATATTCATTGGAAACGATAGAAAGTTCCCTAAGTTTACCAGTAAGAAATATTAACAAGGAAAATGTTACTTCGTTTGTATTTTCAAACAATGAATGGTTGTCCCTTTTTCTATCTGTAGATGCGGTAGAATTATTTATTACTGTTCACTTTCGTAGTCACATCAATATTACTAGATCTGTTCTCACTTGCAACCACTTTTCTTATCTTTATATATTCGTAGTACCTACAGTAGAACTCCTCTACAATGAACTCCTGTGTAGTGAATGTAGTGTTCTGTATAAGGAAGTAGCCTGTACAGTGAGCAAATTCTTTTTAGTCTGCCATGAATAGTAATTAGATTTTAAAAATCTAATTACCATTTTATGGCAGACTAAAGACAATTTGTTCACTATAGAGGCTACTTCTTACTCAGTGCACTACATTCACTATACATGATTTCATTACAGTAGAGTGCTACTGTAGATATAAGAACTCAGGCCGCTCGTATTAAATTTCAAAATGAGTCGGGGTATCGAATTTCCGGTCTGTGAGCTACCGATTATAATAATATTCCATACTGTTTCTATTGGTACTATTATTACGTCTGATAAGATCTCTCTGATACAGTTTTTTACTCTAATAATTATGAATATAATAAAGTTAGAAGCATATTACAGGGGTTCAGACGCTAAATATCTGTTCTACTTGAACATAGATGGCCATGCTAGAACCATTATTACTATAGATCTCTAGAATAGGGTAGCATTAATTGTTTTCCTCTAAAAAGTTCTTTTATCTAACAACAAAGTTAGTGAGTCAGAGAGTGTCACAATATATTATTATTGGTAGCCGGTAAATTGCTCGAAAACAATTGCTCGAAAGACAATTGCTCGAAAACAATTGCTCGAAAAACAATTGCTCGAATGAACAATTGCTCGAAAGAACAATTTCTCGAAAGACAATTGCTCGAAAAACAATTGCTCGAACGAACAATTGCTCGAATGAACAATTGCTCGAATTATCAAATTGCTCGAATGAACAAAATTGCTCGAATTATAAAATTGCACAGTTTTCGATTTTATAAAAGTCAGTTATTCTTGAAGTGGAGTTGCACCTAACAATCCTTGTTTCTTTTTATTAATTGATCATTAATCATTCTATAAATGATTTTAACTATTACTCATTCTGCATAATCTTTGTTTTAGACTGTTTGTGTCATCTCGTATGTAACATGTGAATTGGAATCATGTGGTGAATCAGTCCTATTCATATTTTTTTTATCATAAAACCCGAAAATTTATTTATTACTAACCTATCTGTATGTGGTACCTCAATAGGTGAAGTAATTCAAAGTTATGGCAGAGTTTCAATGAATCTACAAAAAAATTCGGGTTTTATGGTAAAAAAAACATGAATAGTAGTGATTCACCACATGATTCCAATTCACATGTTACATACGAGATGTGACAAACGGTTTAAAAAAAAGATTATGCAGAATGAGTAATAATTAAAATCATTTATAGAATGATTAATGATCAATTAATAAAAAGAAACAAGGATTGTTAGGTGCAGCTCCACTTCATGAATAACTGACTTTTATAAAATCGAAAACTGTGCAATTTTATAATTCGAGCAATTTTGTTCATTCGAGCAATTTGATAATTCGAGCAATTGTTCATTCGAGCAATTGTTCGTTCGAGCAATTGTTTTTCGAGCAATTGTCTTTCGAGCAATTGTTCTTTCGAGCAATTGTTCATTCGAGCAATTGTTTTTCGAGCAATTGTTTTCGAGCAATTGTCTTTCGAGCAATTGTTTTCGAGCAATTTACCTAGAACCATTATTATTAGTGTCTTTCTATTTATTGTTTATTAATCGTATTAATAACATCAAATTTATTATGTAATTATGAAAACCTTTATCGTTTTAAAGTTTTAGTACCTTAAGTACCAATTATATTTTGTAAATTGTTTCATTTGAAAATGGTAATTAATTTGAACTTAATTTACTAATTTGAATGCAATACTAAAGTGTATATGTGCTCTATATTCAAATAATGGCAATATGGAAGTTAAATTTTCTTTCCGTTTGCTAAAATAATTGGAAATTGTATATTGGTAGAATTTTAAAGACAATCAAATTGAATATTTATATCCATAAAGACTGTTTTAATTATATTATTCATAGTCTAAATGAACATCAACTTTACTTCTATTAGTTCTATGTAAATTGTAAAATAATATTTTGAATAACAAAGCAGTTGAATACGATTAACGGGATAAGAGAAGGCTTGCCGCCACCATACAATTCTATGGCTCAGATCCTTAATTTTTCATCCCTTGTAAATCTATTTGAGTCACTATGATTACCTCCAAGTTAAGCTAACTGAAATCCAGTTCAATTATTGCAGTGTTATATTCTCCATCAGACAAATAAACACCACGCGGCATAATTCAGAGCCAATTTGTGAGCGTCTCTGCCGAGCCAGAATAAATATTGTGATAGGAGAAGCTTCCTGCCGAGAGTACATTGGACATCCTATCTCAATGTTGATTTAAATTCGGTTAGACATGTTTGCAGAACGTGCTGTCAATGTTTTGATAACAAACTACAGCAATATATGAAGGCAAATAAAATGCCATGGAGTGTTAGTACTCTACCTACTTGTACCAGTCTTCATTATTTTCTATTTCACAGATCACTAATAGTACGGGCACTTGGGATGAATAGAAGTACATCTTCACTTGATAGAGTATGCTATTTAAATTCATTCGCAGAGTTTGCGTAGGATGTTAGCCATATTTTATGCAAGCAAATATTGGCTGATAACATGCCAAAGATATATTGTGATTCTGTGGAATTACATTTAAATATTA
>CANNZV010001652.1:68331-134079 GCA_947561585.1 Caprella mutica
TGGTCATGGCACCAGTTTTGAGTGACATTTGCAGTATGTGAAGTCGCGCCGTTTTGCTGAAATGTCCATAGAGTGTCATTATCGAAGTGATCCTTAGCTGACTCCAACATTGGCGTCAAAATATTCTCAATATAACATTTAGCATTGATTTTGGCGCCTTGTTCCACAAAAATTAAAGGAGATCTCCAAGTTTCTGAAATGGCAGCCCAGACCATTACTGAAGCAGGTTTCATGGTTCTGTGGACAGTTTTTTGGTTGTATGGGATGTCTTTTGCACTTTTACCAATTATTCTGTCATTCCTCCGGTTGTGAGCCATTTCCACTGTGAATTTTTTTTCGTCAGACCAAACAATTTCACCAGCCGTGCCAGACTTCAATTCTCTCAGAAGTGCTTTGCTTATCTCCAATCTCTTTTTTTTTACAGCTTCTGACAGAGTCTTTCTCTTTTGGAGGGTGAAAGAGGACATCTTTAGGTCTTCTTTGACAACTCTTCTCATTGTTCTGGGACTCACATTAGCTGTTTTGGCTAACAATCGTGTTGACCTTTTGGAGTTCCTCCTGATCTTCTCTCGGGCATATTTTATCAGTTGTTTGGTGTGGTATTATCAGTTGTGGTCTACCACTTCTTGGACGATCAGTCAAGTCTCCTCTCTCATTAAAACGCTTCACGCACTTCCAAACAGTCGATCTCGCTATTGAGAGAGTCTTTGAAATGACGGAATCTGACTTCCCGGCACGGTGTAGAGCAATAATGGCTTCTCTTTTGTCTGACATTTTTGAATTGACTATATTTTTGTAAAAAATAACACTGCCACGTCATAATGTAGTGTCTCTACTATAGTTCAAACCCTATCACCTACTTAGGAACTTATTTTTAGGAATTATATTAATGTTTGAAAAATTGCTTCCAAACTTACGCCCCACTCTGTATATTGTGATGCTGTGGAATTACATTTAAATATCACCTCCACAATCATTTGGAGGAGGTCTTGGAACTTACAGAGTTTGTAATTCTAATGCTATGCACCTATCTATTATAGCTAAAGATTGAATATTTTGTGTAGATATTACAAAACCAATTCTTGTTTTGTTTTGTTTGAACAACTTAACCAAATAATGTTAATTATATCAATAGTAAAAGAATTTAAGTGTTGGACTTTAATAACATCATTACACCCCTGTGGTTCACCATATTCCTCATAAAGTTTAGTCGACCTGCTTAGGTCGGTGTGAAGTCGTCAAACTAATCTAAGCCAAAAGGATAAAAACTTTTTATGATTCATTTCTTATCATGTGAAAGTTTAAATGGCAATCTAGAAGACGTGGGAGCATTTGACGTAAACATCGGAGATGACTCTGGCAAAAAATCCTTTTGAATTATTGTAAATCTAAGAAATTTAAATTACAACATTTTTCTTGCTCAAACTATTGAATATTGTGTATAAATTTCACCTTTTTTTGAATATTTATAATTTTGTAGCGTATTTTATAGTTAATTGTGTGAGGTTTGTGGCAATGATTTAATAATTAACGAACAGTTGTAAGGCTCAGACAGACAGCAGGTAAATAACTGCCATTAGCCTCCTTCTCTTGAATTAATTTGTTGCTTAGCTGTGTTGCAGGACATCGGGCCAGAACAAGTGACGGGGATGTTTTTTCTGCCTTTTCTTGCAGCTTCAATTGGCACAAAGGGCAGCATTGGGTAGATCAGGATGTATGGGTCAGAGAACAAAATCAGATGGGATCAATGGTAAGTAGAGCAATGTATAAAATCAACTGATATTAACTTTGAAACTTGATCAAATTATATAAATTGTCACAATGTATTTTTCGTACTTTATTAGAATAGCTGCAACATGGCAGCTTAATTACCTTAACTACAAATTATTAAAAATCATATGTTGTTAAAAATGAAAGGACAATTAAATTAAAATTAATATCCGTAAAGATTTTTTCATTATTTATAGTCTGAATCCACATGAACTTATCTTCGATGTTAAATGCACACATTTCATTCTTAAAATTTAATTTAAGGTAATAAAACAGTTTCATAAAAGGTTCATTAGATTAACGGGATAAGAGTAGCTAGGCTTACCATCATCCTACAATACTATTGCTCAAATCTTTAATTTTTTAAAGCATTTCGATTCACTGTGATTACCTCCAATTTAAGCTAACTGCATTGAAGAAAAAACACGAGTCAAATTGACTCAAAATTTGAGTTTTCCGTTAGTCCCAAAACCGACTCAAAAATGTGAGTCAATTTGACTCATTCAAATATTTTACTCATTAACAAGAGTCATATTGACTCCTATAGACTCCTAATTCATATTCAGATTGACTCAGGTAGAGTCAATCAAGTAAAAAGACTACAATATTGGAGTTTTTGCCAGACTTGATTCGACTGACGAGTCAGGTTGACTCGAAATTTTTCTCATTGTGATATCCAGTTCAATTATTGCAGTGTTAAATAATGAAGTCCAATCCTCCTGACGGCAGCTAAAAGTTTCTCATCGGGCTTCAATCCTTATACACCATCCTGAATAATAGTGAATTAGCAGCTCGTGACATGAAGATTATAACCGACTAATTCGTCCTTTCCAAAGATGTAACTGATGTGAGAAAAGGCGACAAGGCATGACGAGTGCAATTCCAGAGCTAGACTGCAATTCAGCTTGCACTAACTACACTACAAATGCAAGTGCTAATCTTTATTAATTGGTATGTAGTCGGTTAAAGTTTTGATTGTAGAAGAAAGGCAATTTACTATCCATTACCTAAAATATATTCCACTTGTACCGTGCAAGAATATATCAATTAATATTCATAATAAATAAAAACCCTTTTTTTTTGTTAAAACACTATTTGATGAAAACATAATCTCAGGCTAGTAAATATGCAAAATTAGTTCTAAATTTTTGATTTTGATTACTTGGGTCTTAACTACTAATTCATATAACAATTATTGAAATTACTATTTCTAAGTAGGTATTACTGAAATTACTATTTCAAAGTAACTATTACTGAAATTACTATTTGTAAGTAACTATTACTGAAATTGCTATTTCTATTTAATTATAACTGAAATTACTATTTCTAAGTAACTATTACTGAAATTACTATTTCTAAGTAACTATTACTGAAATTACTATTTCTATTTAATTATAACTGAAATTACTATTTCTAAGTAACTATTACTGAAATTACTATTTCTAAGTAACTATTACTGAAATTACTATTTCTATTTAATTATAAATTAAATCACTATTTCTGAGTAACTATTACGGAAATTACTATTTCTAAGTAACTATTACGGAAATTACTATTTCTAAGTAACTATTACGGAAATTACTATTTCTAAGTAACTATTACGGAAATTACTATTTCTATTTAATTATAACTGAAATTACTATTTCTATGTAACTATTACTGAAATTACTAATTGTATTTAATTATTACTGAAATTACTATTTATATGTAACTATTACTGAAATTACTATTTCTATTTAACAATTACTTTTCTAAGTATTTATCATCATTTCTATTTAACTATATATTTCATAGTCAATTTCTATAATCTAATCATTTATACGATAGTTTATTAATTTAATTCAGTTAATTATCTCTTCTGTGTTACTTTTTATAGTTCCGATTTAATTTACATAATTTTTATTTACAGATGACATCTAATTGCTGGGGGAATCAAGCAATCAATTTCTTCCATTCAAAACAGACTTATATAGTCTATAATGCTAATTTTCATAAATAAACTAGTATTTTAATAATATTAATCAAACTAATTGATCATGGTTTTATTGGAAAAATAATGTCTTCTTAAGAAAAAATTATCAATATAATGGTGAATAAATTTTGGATTTTAATATGTAGTATTGTTCATACCATACATTTCTTTATACCATGTTAATTTCGTGCAAAATTACTTTATGTATTTATTACATTTATCAAACATTTCATATCTAACGTAAAGGAATTTTACCGCTCACTATTTTGCTCTAAAATTTCTCTTTTATTTACGTCTCCATTATTCGTGTTTTAAAGGGGGGAAATAATTAGAATAAAAGGTAGAATAAGGTAAGGGTGAATTTTTTAATTATTTTTTTGAATTTATTAAAAGAAAATTGGTTAGAGCAATAACAAGTATTCTATTAAAGTTTATATATGAAGTAGAAATATTATGATTGATATTTATGAATAATGAAATGAAAGTACTGCTAATATAAATTTCTGTTTTTTAATTGAGAGAATCTGAAGGTAAACTTTTTTTTTTACCGTCGACGACACTTTTTTTTATTTGAAATGGCACCAAAACTATTGAAAAACAAAACAAAAAAAAAACAATTGTTGAAGAATTGAACTTTTCATTGGTCTTACTACTTTTATTTCTCAATGTGCAACTACTAAATCGAATATTATTTTTATAATTTTATTTTTATTTGTATCAGTATATATTTTCTCAATGAGCAAACTTTGAAATAATAATTAAATCGTATTAGGTTGTATAATTAAAAAAATTAGTAAATACATTCCAAATATTGTTTTCTATTCTATACATCTATTATTCAAAATACTTTTTCATAAAGTGTAAATTCTATATAATCGTTAAGAGAAATTTAACAAAAGCGATACTTAACAAATTACTTAATGCTAGAACACAAATATCTACTTACGTTCATCTTGCACTTTTGTGTGCTCAATAAGCGCCAAGTCTAAGAAGGCCTTTCTTGTAATTTTCTTCAGGATATGCCCGCAGCTTTGAGGCTGAGCCCGCTCTAAAATTTTGACTGTTCACTCAACTTTCCAAAGTTCGTGTTAAAAAATAGATGATGTTTTTCCTGAGTAATTAAAAGTTTGGGAGATAAAAGAAGTTCGAAGGCATTATTGAGTTAAGAAGTTATACGTTACTTCAGTTCAGGACTTTTTCCCTCTGCAGTTCAAATTGTTTTTATTCCCATTAAAGAAGTTTGAAGCTTATGTAGCCACACGATTAGTAATTTAACTCCCAAATTAAAACTTCTGCTACAGGTATTTAATATTTTAATCACCCGAGATATAAATTGGACACAAGAATCACTGAAAAATATTAATTAATATGTAGAAAAAAAATCATGTACAGCGCCTGTAGTTCAGTAGCGTGTATTACTGCAGTAGTTCAGTAGCGTGTATTGCTGCAGTAGTTCAGTAGAGTATATTACTGCAGTAGTTCAGTAGCGTGTATTGCTGCAGTAGTTCAGTAGCGTGTATTGCTGCAGTAGTTCAGTAGCGTGTATTGCTGCAGTAGTTCAGTAGAGTATATTACTGCAGTAGTTCAGTAGAGTATATTACTGCAGTAGTTCAGTAGCGTGTATTGCTGCAGTAGTTCAGTAGCGTGTATTGCTGCAGTAGTTCAGTAGAGTATATTACTGCAGTAGTTCAGTAGCGTGTATTGCTGCAGTAGTTCAGTAGCGTGTATTGCTGCAGTAGTTCAGTAGAGTATATTACTGCAGTAGTTCAGTAGAGTATATTACTGCAGTAGTTCAGTAGCGTGTATTGCTGCAGTAGTTCAGTAGAGTATATTACTGCAGTAGTTCAGTAGCGTGTATTGCTGCAGAAGTTCAGTAGCGTGTATTGCTGCAGTAGTTCAGTAGAGTGTATTACTGCAGTAGTTCAGTAGCGTGTATTGCTGCAGTAGTTCAGTAGCGTGTATTGCTGCAGTAGTTCAGTAGAGTATATTACTGCAGTAGTTCAGTAGCGTGTATTGCTGCAGTAGTTCAGTAGCGTGTATTGCTGCAGTAGTTCAGTAGAGTATATTACTGCAGTAGTTCAGTAGAGTATATTACTGCAGTAGTTCAGTAGCGTGTATTGCTGCAGTAGTTCAGTAGAGTATATTACTGCAGTAGTTCAGTAGCGTGTATTGCTGCAGTAGTTCAGTAGCGTGTATTGCTGCAGTAGTTCAGTAGAGTGTATTACTGCAGTAGTTCAGTAGCGTGTATTGCTGCAGTAGTTCAGTAGCGTGTATTGCTGCAGTAGTTCAGTAGAGTATATTACTGCAGTAGTTCAGTAGCGTGTATTGCTGCAGTAGTTCAGTAGCGTGTATTGCTGCAGTAGTTCAGTAGAGTATATTACTGCAGTAGTTCAGTAGCGTGTATTGCTGCAGTAGTTCAGTAGCGTGTATTGCTGCAGTAGTTCAGTAGAGTGTATTACTGCAGTAGTTCAGTAGCGTGTATTGCTGCAGTAGTTCAGTAGAGTGTATTACTGCAGTAGTTCAGTAGCGTGTAATGCTGCAGTAGTTCAGTAGCGTGTATTGCTGCAGTAGTTCAGTAGCGTGTATTGCTGCAGTAGTTCAGTAGAGTATATTACTGCAGTAGTTCAGTAGCGTGTATTGCTGCAGTAGTTCAGTAGCGTGTATTGCTGCAGTAGTTCAGTAGAGTATATTACTGCAGTAGTTCAGTAGCGTGTATTGCTGCAGTAGTTCAGTAGCGTGTATTGCTGCAGTAGTTCAGTAGAGTATATTACTGCAGTAGTTCAGTAGCGTGTATTGCTGCAGTAGTTCAGTAGCGTGTATTGCTGCAGTAGTTCAGTAGAGTGTATTACTGCAGTAGTTCAGTAGCGTGTATTGCTGCAGTAGTTCAGTAGAGTGTATTACTGCAGTAGTTCAGTAGCGTGTAATGCTGCAGTAGTTCAGTAGCGTGTATTGCTGCAGTAGTTCAGTAGCGTGTATTACTGCAGTAGTTCAGTAGCGTGTATTGCTGCAGTAGTTCAGTAGCGTGTATTGCTGCAGTAGTTCAGTAGAGTATATTACTGCAGTAGTTCAGTAGCGTGTATTGCTGCAGTAGTTCAGTAGCGTGTATTGCTGCAGTAGTTCAGTAGAGTGTATTACTGCAGTAGTTCAGTAGCGTAGGCAGTATATTGCGACAGTAGTACAAGGCAGTATATTGCGACAGTAGTACAAGGCAGTATATTGCGACAGTAGTACAAGGCAGTATATTGCGACAGTAGTACAAGGCAGTATATTGCGACAGTAGTTCTAGGCAGTATATAGTGGCAATTGCATTAGTTTTGTTAGTCATTAAAAGATGGGCGAAATCAATTATAACTTCTGTAATTTGTAACAAGTTGCAGCCCCAAATTTAAATGATAAAATGAAGATTGCTTTCATCAGCTGCAGAAAGAAGTACTGACATTTTGTTGAAAGTGTAACTGAGTAATGAATACATCTATAATAAAATGGCGCATTGTTAAACAGTATTCACTGTCTTATATTTATTTTTAATGAACTATCGCGCCATGTTTTTATTCGTTTGAAAATGGAAGTTCAATTAAATATTAAGATAATTATTTCATAAAAGACATTTTTTATTTAGCTATGTAGTTAATTTAATATTTTCAAATTTATTTAAGATGATATATATAATATAGGTAAATTCTCTATCAAGAATATAGTAGGTATATTTATCTAAATTATTCATACCATTCTTTATGCCAATCATTACATTATATATCATGGGTTGTAGATAGTGTAACCATTTAGAAAACATATGGTGGGGTCATAGAAGATTATGTAAGGTTCTCTCCACCATAACTTATCTGTTTCGAAGTCACTTATTGTTTTTAATTAGTATAATTAAGTACGTTTTAATTATCGATATCAAATTAGTCAATCACTCAATATTTAGTGCATTATTTTCTAAATTATTATTTTATTCAGTAAGTGTTAAATATTGACTAACTTTTGACTTATATTCCACACGTATTTCTCTTATCTATACTATATTATAAGTCTGTCTGTCTGAAGCCATAGATAGATTTGTGACAATTTTGTGATACTATCATGGCTACGGGTATTACTAACACTAAATATTACACTCTAGACTACACTAATATTAACAATTCAAAAATAAAAGTTTTACTCTTATGACAGAAAATGAATGAGTATGTAGAACCCATTATATCAATTGATTTCTCCCTGTATAATAATGAGCAATGTGTATCTAATTTTATCTGTAATTGATTTTATTTAATTTAATGTATTTATGTAGTAAAACTCCTCTACAGTATAGTGAACTTCAACTAGTTTAGTATATAGAGTTTCTTCTACTATAGTGGATTTAAGAGATGAATAATAAACTATCTTTTGATGGCAGACCATTGAATTTTTTTGAATTTAATTAATTTAATTTTTCAGAACTCTAAAGATCAGAATGGTTCACTACACATGAATTCATTATAGAGAAGTTCTACTGGTAGAACTCCTGTTTCATGAAATGTAACTAATTTACTATACAGAGATTCATAGAAACTTACGAATATTTGTGGCAGACTAAACTAGATATGTTCCCCACAGAGGTAAGTTCGCTATACGGGAGTCTACTATACAGGATGATTCACTTTACAGGAATTCATTATAGAGAAGTTCCACAGTAATGATGACATCCCATTAAACTTTTATTGAACTTTTTATGTTATTCAATGCAGAATTGAAGATTAATTTTAAAAGAAATTTAAGCACAGCAGAATATAGTCTACTAGTCATTATTTAACAAATAACTAAATCTGAAGAAATAAATTGATTTGAACGTTTCAAAAAGAGAATTTTTATGGTATTCTTGTATTGCAAAGGTAAAAAAAGTCATAGGGAACGAAAGTATAGTAAACAAAAAAAAAACACAATTGTGCTAAAATAATGTTAGCATACACTTGCACTCTAATGTATGAAAAAGTTTACCCGGAAGTTAAAGGAAAATATCTCTAAAAACTGCGCAAAATACATCACTTGAAGGGAGGCATAAATTTGTCGCCTTAGTCATAAAAAGAATAAGTTACTCCAATTTTTTATCACGAAAGAACACAAGCTTATAATATGAGAAACTATTACTTGACACATTAAAGTGATCGTCTAATTGTGGATAGGAGAATGTAATAGTAAAGTTAGTCGCTGCTATAATCAGAATAAAATAATGAGATCAGATTATAAATATTCATAAATTCATAAAAATTCATTCATTCATAAATATTCATTCATTTATATAAATATTCATGGAAATGGAAGTTTAATATTAGATGTATCATGAGAAAATGTAAACAATTGAATAAAATCTTTTGGATTATGAAAATATAGCTTATACCTAACGTATTTACTAATATTCCATTATACTAAATTCTCTCATTTTCCTCTATACTTATTTTCAAATGTTTTACCATCTTACAAGAAAAGACTGAAGAAAATCTCCTTTATTTTGATTATTAAGTTATTCTATTTGATATGACGATGTAGTTTCATGCATTGTGATTACATTTCACGATGAATTTACTCTCACGCTTCATTTTGAAATGAATTCTCAATGCCTGGTGTTCAAAGGATGCATGCATTCACCAGTGATATTGCCATCAAAGCTTCTGAAATGTTCAAAAGGAACCCCTTCCAAATTAATTCAATCTTTCATCATCTTTTTTTATTCAGTTCAGAGTTTTCCCAAATAAACGCTATATTTCACCGATTGAACTTTGATAACAAATTGAACGGTGAACTGACTTTTCTGTGAGATTTAATTGCTGTGTGTCATATTTTAGAATTGTCGGTTTTTCGCAGCGTCTGCTGCTAAAATATCACTGTTTATCATAAATATTTATATGCATACTATTTTTTGTTCGAAATGAAAATATTTTTCCAATAAATACAAGCAAAAGTAAATCAAATATTCTTAGTATTTTCCATAGACTTTTATTGAAATTTTGCTTTCTTAAAAAAACGGATGCGAGAGAATTTAAAAAATTTATACAAAATTTGTGGCTAGTAAATCATAGAAAAAATCATTTTTTTAAATTTCAATTCAAATCTTTGTTGACATAAATTTCATACGTATTGGCTCTGATAATCTTCATGTAAAGTGTATCCATATAAAGTTTCATATGAAGTTTCAAAGTTAACTTATTTCAAAAATTATTATCGTAATAATAAAAGAAATCAAATTAAAATGATATTACATTCCTACAGTACACCTCTATTTTCTTTATTTTTTGTAATGATATTTGCAACTCTCCTCCTAACAAGAACTCTCAACCGTTTTCTCTCAAATATAATAAACGTTATTATCGGTAGCAGCTGCTTCAGTTTCGTACTTGGAAGGTTAAGTGAACTTGAACCCCATTCAGTGGTCGAAGTTTGCGGGCAAATCCACAAGTTGGCGGTCATTTGGTAGGCTTTTATGTGAGTATAATTTCAGTGCACTGGTGACAGCATTAGAGGAAGGTAGTTACGTGTGTGTCTCTGGTAACCTCTCGGTGCTTCTTGCAGTCACTGCAGTAGAGTCTAAGTCTTCCTTTTTATCGTTATTGAGAAAGTGTTGGGAAGATTGTAGAAAAAACATTGTCTGTGGAAAAATTGGGAGCGCCTTTCTGTGACCTTTTTGAAACAGTTTTGGTTCTATTTTCAAGGATATTTTAAAAGGTAAGTACTTAATATTTTTTTATTCTTTCCTTTTAGTGATAATTTATTAAACTGAAATGGAGTAGTTTGTACTAATTATATTACATGTTAATTAAATTAGAATAAGATATAAAATTTAATACTAAAATGATTTTCAATAATTTGTTAGATGAATTCAATTATTCGGTATTTTTGTGCAATAAAAAATTATGTATTATATTAGAAATATTGACATTAATAATATTTATGTATGTTAATATATTTGTTATTATATTTTAATTTTTTTTAATAACTTATGTTGAATAGCGTAACTTGGTCATTAAGTACATTCGACAATTGATTTTCTAAGCTAAATGATATGATTTTTGGCATAGATGATGTGAATTATTTCACAATTAGTTCGTTTAAAGCATTGTTCATAAAATCGAAATTGACTATATCTTAAGATTATTTTTTCCTTATCTAATTCTCATAAAATCTCACCATTAAAATGTATATATTATTAAAATCATATTTCATATCACTATTATTTTTCCTGTCGAAGTAACACTAAATAGCATTATTTATATAATAGAATTCTTACTATTTTTATATTAACTAATAAAATCTTTATAAATAACTTAATTTCATTATCATAAGACTCTTTTCAAATCAATTTTCCACACCTTTTTTCACATTATTCTTTTAATTCAATCTTATCAGATTAATTTTCAAATAACTGCAGCATTTACTCGTCTATCATCCAATCCAATCGACAATACACGGGGCGACATTCTTTAAATTCCATAAGCATGCCTCTTCACCACAATATATTCGGTACAATTCCATTCGAAAGTTAGTGTTGGCAAGGCGCTTTGTTTTGAATTTCAATGCTGGCTGGAGTTGTGTTGCTTTTCTCTCATAGATGAGATGAGCAGAGTTTGGGCCGAAACTTTGCCCTGAGTTGCATTTGAGTTTATAGCAAAGGTGTGAAGTTCATGTACTATGTTTCACATTACTAAGATATTTACTTCGTTTATTATTAGAAAAACGTTTTTCAAATGGAGTAATGATTATCGAATGAATGTTTAATTATTAAGGAATTAATTGTTGTACTAATTATGTATTAAGAATTTTTTTAGTTTTATCAAGCTCAGTCTTTTTATTAAAAAAAAACTTAGCTTCTTGTTTTATTGTGAAGGTCATGTTCTATGTTCTATCCATCACACTACTGAGATATTCCGTTAGTTTATTTAATAGAAAAAGCTGCTGTCAAATGGGTGTCAAATTTTTTAAATAATTGTTCAATTATTAAGGAATTTTATACAAATTGTGCATTAAAATATTTTGTTTTTTATTACAGTATATTTATTGGAAAAAAACAACTACGCATTCATATTATTACAACTTAAATCACAAACCAAAACTCATACATTTCAACATATACATAAATCTCAATATATATATAATTTTATTAACTACGTACCCCTTTCATGTCATGTTTTGCGAGATAGAGATTATGTATCTAGATAGAGGTGTATCGTAATTTAACATCAAAGAACTGTTCATTATATCCTATTTCGTTATCCATTATTAATGTAAAGGAGCTCTCTATTATATATTGAAGGTAAGAGCGATGTAATATCATTAGGATTTAGTTAATATAATGAATGCATTGGATCTTTGATGTATCACGGGTAATTAGTGATAAAGTTTTAAATAATATTATTACATGATATCCTTATTATTACATGAATACAAGAACTAACAAATCGTCAGTTGGTTTAGTAGAGAGAAATAATGTTAGTATTTAGAATTTACTAGGAAAATATAAATAATTTCAATTGGAAATATCTGTAAGATATTTAATTATTTCTTATATAATTTCACTTCACACATCTAATAAAAATTAATAAAAAATATTATTTTTAATTGTATTTTTAATTGTTTAAATATAATAATTTTTAAAATTATTATATCAATATTTAATCAAACTTACAATTTTCATCAAACATTATTTCATCTGAATATCAAAATAATTTCAGAATTATAAATTCGTAACGTCCAATATATTTAACAGTCGAAGAATTTAATGGATAAATATAACATTAAATAGTTTCAATATATTGTATTGTAATATCCAATTGAAATCTAATAGTAAATTTCATTATAATTTATCGCGTTTGATTCGTAATATTATTTATTCATTCGTCCAATTATTTGCAAATGAATTAATTTGAGTTATTTTATTCCATTCTATTTTACCAAATTTACATTCAATTCAGTTTATTATATTTCACTAGTGATTAATAAAAGGAAACCGATAAAATAATTAAATGACCGTATATAACATTATATAGTGTTGATTTTAAGTGATGGTATATTCAATAATTTCTAAATTTTATTAAATTGATATTATTTACTATTATTTTTTTATTTCATCGGATATATTTAATTACTAGTTATATTTAATTACTTCATAATCTAGAATATAATTTTTTTTAACTATATTTAAAAATGCATAGTTAATAATAATCGACCAATGATTTCACACAACTATAGTTTAACTTTTTTTATCACTCACCCTTTGTTTTATATCATTATAAAGTTCTCTCAGAAAAGCAGCTCTATTGGTGAAAAATAGTACTGCACTGATAGAACACAACTGCAGTATTTACACTACGTAATAATTTCTGTAACTATTCACACTGTCTGTGGACGGAAGGAGAGATGTTTGTTCATTAGTTACTCTGTAAAAGATGTAGATTAGAGATGTCAAACAATTGAGTACACAGGAGATGTTGCTTTGTAGCTACTAAACTAATTAGGAAATGTTTAATTAGTTTAATCATTATACAGAAGTGTCTTTGTCTATGCGTAAAATCCGAATATACCTAATCCTATATGGATATATCCTTTTAATTATTCTGTTAACCTTTTATATCCCCGTACCTTACCCTCCACTTTCACAAAAAATAATAGTTTTGTAATATTAGTCATTATCAAAAGTTCAAATAAATAGCTACATTTGAATTCTTGTATTTATCTCTATCATACGTGAGATCTCATTGTGCTTATATAGAGTTACATTAAATAGATTCAAAGCAGCGAATGGTGGTCACAATATAGGTATGGCTAATAGTAGAGCCTCAGTTGTACTGATATCCCACAACTTGAACTGGAGCCGTGATCAGTATTCAAACATGGATTATTGAGTTGTTTTCCCAATTATATCGCACGTTGTCTTCCCCATTATATCACATGTTATTTCCCCGTTACATCACACGCTGTTTTCCCCATTACACCACACGTTGTTTTCCCCATTACATCACACGTTGTTTTCCCCATTATATCACACGTTGTTTTCCCCATTGCACCACACGTTATTTCCCCATTACATCACACGTTGTTTTCCCCATTGCACCACACGCTGTTTTCCCCATTACATCACATGTTGTTTTCCCCATTACATCACACGTTATTTCCCCATTACACCACACGTTGTTTTCCCCCTTATATCACACGTTATTTCCCCATTACATCACACGCTGTTTTCCCCATTACATCACATGTTGTTTTCCCCATTACATCACACGTTATTTCCCCATTACACCACACGTTGATTTCCCCCTTATATCACACGTTATTTCCCCATTACATCACATGTTGTTTTCCCCATTGCACCACACGTTGTTTTCCCCCTTACACCACACGTTGTTTTCCCCATTACATCACATGTTGTTTTCCCCATTACATCACACGTTGTTTTCCCCCTTATATCACACGTTATTTCCCCATTACATCACATGTTGTTTTCCCCATTGCACCACACGTTGTTTTCCCCCTTATATCACACGTTATTTCCCCATTACATCACATGTTGTTTTCCCCATTGCACCACACGTTGTTTTCCCCCTTACACCACACGTTGTTTTCCCCATTACATCACATGTTGTTTTCCCCATTACACCACACGTTGTTTTCCCCATTACATCACATGTTGTTTTCCCCATTACATCACACGTTGCTTTCCCCATTATATCACACGTTGTTTTTCCCATTACATCACACGTTATTTCCCCATTACACCACACGTTGTTTTCCCCATTACACCACACGTTGTTTTCCCCATTACATCACATGTTGTTTTCCCCATTACATCACACGTTGCTTTCCCCATTATATCACACGTTGTTTTCCCCATTATATCACACGTTATTTCCCCATTACATCACACGTTGCTTTCCCCATTATATCACACGTTGTTTTCCCCATTACATCACACGTTATTTCCCCATTACATCACACGTTGCTTTCCCCATTATATCACACGTTGTTTTCCCCATTACACCACACGTTGTTTTCCCCATTACATCACATGTTGTTTTCCCCATTACATCACACGTTATTTCCCCATTACACCACACGTTGTTTTCCCCATTACATCACACGTTGTTTTCCCCATTACATCACATGTTGTTTTCCCCATTACATCACACGTTATTTCCCCATTACACCACACGTTGTTTTCCCAATTACATCACACGTTGTTTTCCCCATTACATCACACGTTATTTCCCCATTTCACCACACGTTGTTTTCCCCATTACATCACACGTTATTTCCCCATTACACCACACGTTGTTTTCCCCATTACATCACACGTTGTTTTCCCCATTACATCACATGTTGTTTTCCCCATTACATCACACGTTATTTCCCCATTACACCACACGTTGTTTTCCCCATTACATCACACGTTGTTTTCCCCATTACATCACATGTTGTTTTCCCCATTACACCACACGTTGTTTTCCCCATTACATCACACGTTATTTCCCCATTACACCACACGTTGTTTTCCCCATTACATCACACGTTGTTTTCCCCATTACACCACACGTTGTTTTCCCCATTGCACCACACGTTGTTTTCCCCATTACATCACATGTTGTTTTCCCCATTGCACCACACGTTGTTTTCCCCATTACATCACATGTTGTTTTCCCCATTGCACCACACGTTGTTTTCCCCATTACATCACATGTTGTTTTCCCCATTGCACCACACGTTGTTTTCCCCATTACATCACATGTTGTTTTTCCCATTGCACCACACGTTGTTTTCCCCATTACATCACATGTTGTTTTCCCCATTGCACCACATGTTGTTTTCCCCATTACATCACACGTTGTTTTCCCCATTACATCACATGTTGTTTTCCCCATTGCACCACACGTTGTTTTCCCCATTACATCACATGTTGTTTTCCCCATTGCACCACACGTTGTTTTCCCCATTACATCACATGTTGTTTTCCCCATTGCACCACACGTTGTTTTCCCCATTACATCACATGTTGTTTTCCCCATTGCACCACACGTTGTTTTCCCCATTACATCACATGTTGTTTTTCCCATTGCACCACACGTTGTTTTCCCCATTACATCACATGTTGTTTTTCCCATTGCACCACACGTTGTTTTCCCCATTACATCACATGTTGTTTTCCCCATTGCACCACATGTTGTTTTCCCCATTGCACCACACGTTGTTTTCCCCATTACATCACACGTTGTTTTCCCCATTACATCACACGTTGTTTTCCCCATTATACCACACGTTGTTTTCCCCATTACATCACACGTTGTTTTCCCCATTGCACCACATGTTGTTTTCCCCATTGCACCACATGTTGCTTTCCCCATTGCACCACATGTTGTTTTCCCCATTGCACCACATGTTGCTTTCCCCATTGCACCACATGTTGTTTTCCCCATTGCACCACATGTTGTTTTCCCCATTGCACCACATGTTGCTTTCCCCATTGCACCACATGTTGTTTTCCCCATTGCACCACATGTTGTTTTCTCCTCAGGCTGTTCCAATTTGCTCCAAATGAGGCGGAAATTGGCGCAAAGTCGCTATAATTTTCACCAAATTGACCAGGAGAAAAATTACCGATCACAGCCACTTCGTCTCTGTATTGGAATCTCTTACAAACTCTTATTTAGTTACAATAATCAATATCACCTCAGAAGAACTCCCTTCTGTATGTTATTCCTACCTGAAGTGAACGCCTTCACTTTTGTCCGTGTGGTACTTTGAAGCTAATGAACTATCAGGGAATTTTAATAAGCAACTTAGAGCTTGGTAAGCAGGCGCTTTTTCCGTAATTAGCTCTGCCATTTCAATTGATTTGATTTGTGAATTTGTTTGATGGAAAGTAATACATCAGTGACTAATTCACTGATATTGATGGATAACTTCGTAAATTAACTCTAAAAGTATACATGTAATATACTATTTTTAATGCTCAATTTATACTAATTTTAATTGATTTTTAATGTAAAATCATTAAAGCAAATTATGATGAATTTATCTGATGCTAATGAATGTTGATGGATAAATTATACTACTAAATTATATGATTAATCATACAAATAATCTTAATGACTTTTAACTTAATAAAATAAAATAGAAAAATAATTAAAAGTATATCAAATATTATTAATGACATGTTTCTTTTTAATTTTTTAGAATTAATTTGTAATTTCGAATGTCTACCATTGATTACTCTTAAATTTTTTTTATAATTTAGATAAAACTATTTCATTACAAAATTAAAATGTGTTACCTTTCAATATCTTCCCGCACCAAATTTGATACAAATCTACATTTCAAATATCACGAAACCTGAACAAAAGTAGCGCCGACTTTTCAATGGGAATATACCCGCTACTAACCAGCTCATGCAAATAAGAAATCAGATTAGATTCACCAAAATATTTCGGGCATAACAAAAGTAAAAGTTTTTGTATCGAAAAGGTTCCAAATCCCTGGAGATTTCACTCCTTTCTTCATTTTTCAGAATTGTCACAATGCTGAGTGAGTTCATCGGTCACCATATGACCTGATCATTGCTAATATAAATAAATGTGCAGGGAATTGTCTGAAAGGAAATGTGATATTGCAGAAAATATCATGTAAAAAGATAAGAAACATTAGCTAAACAGTAATATTACGATTGCAAGTCGTAATTAATTAAACATTAGTATTACAGCAACACTAAGAATTATTAACTTCAATAACTTACTACTATTCAAAATAAAACTCCACTAAAATTCCACAGCTGATATTCCAAATAGTATTTCCTGACAGTAAAATGCCGCATGTTCCGGCCAAGTCTTTTCCAGGAGGTTCAATTGCCCGAAAAAGCTTTATTGAAAACCTTTTCATGGATTTGCATAAAATTTTGTCCACAAAAGAATGTTGTGTTCGCGTCAGTGGATTCCATTTTATTCTGGTTTTGATGTATTCTTTGCAGGCTTCTCTCGAATTAAGAGGACAATAGTGATCCTGTTTATAGTTCTATTGTCAGCTGATTTACAGATAAACATTTTCTAACTATATCACCCAATTGCCATTATCCTTCGCATCTTACGAGTAGAATGAATTAAATCCCCTGATGGTTAAATTGCCATCAGTTCTCTCTGTCCTTCACCCGTCACTTCCCTCCGTCAAATTATCGTCAGACTTTATCTGGTAACTTGAATACACCGTGAAAAACATCGGAGATAATAGGAGAAAAAGGGGGCTCTTTTCTCCCATATTAAGTACATTATCGCTGCTTTGGGCTAAAGAGGAGATAAATATTTTAGGAGCTGATAGTGACAGCCAATCAGAAGGCTTTATTTTCGGTATCGACTGACACTAATTTATTTATTCGTTATGTTTTCGATAGCTATTAAAATAGGTTACCGTTTATTAACTTCTTCGTCAGATTATGTTCATGGAGTTATATGTACTTAACCCTTAATACCTTAAAGGTTTAAGTTCATGGCATACTTTTTTAAGTAAAATATGTCCACATTGGTCCTTAAATGATTATCAAATGAAGATAAAGCTTTAAAGCTGTTAAATAGTTGGTTAAAGCATCACAAATCGGTAATTTAAGTAAATTTGAACACATTTTGCTGCTTTTATTTAGAGAAGCCTTACTTAATTATTCTAATCTATCTTTACAATGTTAATTAAATGTCCCCTTCAACCATTTTTTTGTTTTGACTAATGCTTCTTATTATTTTGCAGTAAGACCATATGAAAATTGATGGCATTTATTTTATTTTATATGTTTTTAAATACTTCTTAAATGAAACTTTACAAT
Organism: Caprella mutica; assembly: GCA_947561585.1. Classification (NCBI taxonomy): domain Eukaryota; kingdom Metazoa; phylum Arthropoda; class Malacostraca; order Amphipoda; family Caprellidae; genus Caprella; species Caprella mutica. Next base: position 86,901 of record CANNZV010001652.1, read on the forward strand.
AGCTGTATTACTTCTGACAATCTATCTTCAAGTCAAAGGAAAAAGAAATTACACCGATTTTATAGATTGTCAGCTAGGTAGGTATAGTCAATTCAATATTTAATATTCCTTTAATGGAATACAAAAGGAGAAGTTTATTATAGACACGTTTCCTTTGACACGTTTATATATATACTTCTGGAAATAATTTACAGCCTAAGCGAAAACTGATCATAAATTCTTGGTTAATAGATTTCAAATTGGAAATAATAACAAAGAGTGTACAATATTTTTCTTCATCGTCAAATTAGTATTTTGCACGATTGTTTTACACAGAGTATTAAACGATTTTAAAAGCATTAAAGCAAACAAACTCACTGAATTTTATTGACAAATTAATGATCCCAGACCTTAGCTAAAATAAGTATTATACATAATATTATTTAATAAAAAAATGTTTTCTTAGACCCCTGGGGAGGACCTTTACTTAGAGTTGTAAATAACTTAGAGATCTGTTTGTGATATTGATCCTAGAAATGTTTTTATTGTGTTGTTTATGTACACTTCTGTTGATAGGAATTCGATATTTAATTATCTTATTAGCAAGCTTTTGTTACCAATGATGTAATCAACAAATATTTCACTAACAAATAGAATGAATTACAAAATAAGAGTCGAAATTAAATTGAATTTTTTTTATAATTAAATTGAAATTCAATTGAATGAAATCCAATCCAATATTATATTGAATAAAGTTGAATAGTATTTCCATGTTTTCATCATTTCCAAATAACGCTTCAAACTCTATCGTCTAAATCGTAAATACGTTTCCATCCTTTACTGAACAGTCGAATAAATGTGATTTTAGAAGTTTAAAGTAGTACTTTTGAAGCCAAATACTCGACAGCAAGCTATTTACTCTCCCCTCCTTTGAATTTATTATTCATCAATCATGAGGGGGATTGGGGTTCATGAATAATTTAAGTTCTCATACCTCAAAGTTATGCGAAGAGTGCAATGGAATATCTCCTGTGATATATAGTGAGTGAATGCAAATAATAATGAAGAAAGGGTATTATTGCAACACTATAGGCAGCTTTTGAGTAATTGTTTGAGAACTGATTTATTGTTTGAGAACTGATTTATTGTTTGAGAGCTGATTTATTGTTTAAGAGCTGATTTATTGTTTAAGAACTGATTTATTGTTTAAAAACTGATTTATTGTTTAAGAACTGATTTATTGTTTAAGAACTGATTTATTCTTTAAGAACTGATTTATTCTTTAAGAACTGATTTATTGTTTAAGAACTGATCTGTTGCTTAAGAACTGATTTATTGTTTAAAAACTGATTTATTGTTTAAGAACTGATTTATTCTTTAAGAACTGATTTATTCTTTAAGAACTGATTTATCATTTAAGAACTGATTTGTTGTTTAGAAATAAATTTATTTTTGTGAACTTATTTATTGCATGAGAACTAATTTATTCAATAGAGCTCTATTTAACAGCAATAGTGTTCATGCAGTTAATTCTAATTCAGTTATTATTATCATAATTCTTTCTATACAGTGGTATGTATATGAAAATGAAAATATTTATTGAATAAGAGTATAAAGAAAATTTATACATATTTAGATTCAAGCCCTTTTATAAGTAAAAATTACTTTTCGAGCATCAAACTTATTTAGTATATAATTGTTCAAACTTATTTAGTAGATAATTATTTTATTTATTAATTCCAAGGTTTAATTTTTTCTATTTGATTATTATGGTGCTTTTCGTACATGGTGTTAGGGTAATGTTTTGGGATAAGAAAATAATGTCAAATTAATTAAACAGTACCTAAAATAGTATGATTGACTATTCTGTTGCAATTGAATTCGAAAAAATACTTTTTAGAATGTGACTAAAATGAACATTTTTTACTTTCTAACTGGATTTAAATTATACCGATAAGGGGTGATAAAAATTCATGTGCAGTTAATGCAATGACTACGGATATTATTTCGTGTTAACGATATTACCCGCATTTGCTTATACGAATTAAGTATTGCCATGTCTTTTAATGCTAGTTGTAGTTCTAGAGGATAGCGCTACAGTTTTGCTCTTCAACTACGAGGTCTTAGATTTTGTGTTAGGTAGACTCGTAGACTCAAAAAATTGGCCTCATTTTGCATTGACCAATCAGGAGTCTCAAATTATTACTATTTATCTGTGTGACTATTTTAATTTGATGTACTTATTTGTTCCGAAAAGTTGAAAGTGTTTCAGTGTGATACACTTCAGTGTCCCCACGTTCCAGTGTAATGCACTTAGAGTAAGTCCACGGAAATTAACACGGACATGCTTTGACACACTAAAGTGCATTGCAAAGTAACAGAAACGCTCTCAATCTTTTTGAACACACGCATATTATTTATCAAAATTGTAGATGATACAACCAAGTGTACCGTTTGTGGCAATGCTTATAATGCAAGTGTGAAACATACACCTGGACGTCTCAGATTTTTATTAATGTACTATCACCTTTTCATTTACAATCACCTCTTCATTTTCCTCTTCCATCCATGAGTGCAGTCAGTGATGCATGCTTGTGTCTTTTTTTTGTCACATTCCTTGGTAAGTGACTGTATTCACGGAGTAGCTTTTCTGCATCCATGAACATTTTCACCGAGTGGTGGTAGCTGATTTTGTTCATGAAACTACTTTTCTTTATGTCTGCTTCTTCGTGGATTCCTTGTATACAATTTCCTTTCGACGACAGCGAAATGGTCTTATGGTTCCAAAGCTAACATAAACCTTCTAACTAGGTAACTAATTGATATATATTTTAATGAATTTTTCCATGTTAATATATGCCATAATATTGATACAATTAAACTTAAATGAAATTTACTTAAATTTATCATTAATGCATTTATTTTATTAAAATTATAATAACAAAGTGTTGAGTAAACTGACCTCAAAATACTTAATTATTTATGACAGGAAAAGATTAAACTAAGCTCTTATTAAATTATAAAGTATTTAGAGCTATACTCATTTGTAAATTAATGGCAATGTTATAATCATATATTAGGTGAGCTTACGAATATACAACTTTATGAAAATTCGATGAGTTCATTCAAATTAAATCAGTTTATCGATATTAATTGCAAGAGCAAATTATCTCTTGTGTACTTACGAGAGTCAAAACAGCGTACAGTCACCAGAGTTAAATTTCACCTGTATTCTACCAAAATTAAACCACTTTGGTTTCTAATTCCGGTTATGAATTTTTCGATCTGGTCCCATTTTTGGGACATATGTACTTGACACCCATTATCGGAATAATTTTCAAAACTCCACAAGTTCCAGCAAATAATATCAGGGTTCTCATTTCAGGGATGTTTTTTCTCAACTCTTCTTTCCCAGAAAATATCATAATTGTTACTTCATTCCGAAATAATTTTCTCATCTTTATATTGTGGGAGATTATATCATTGCTCTTATTTACGGGATGTATCTTTTGAAATACTAATGCATTCCACAGAGTGACCTCATGTGTCCATAAATCAGAGACTGGATCTAATGATGTCATTTCAGGGAGAATTAGCGAAAATAATAGAATTATTCTGCAACTTGGAATATTTGTCTTGAACTGTATTGTAACTTGTAATATTTGTCTTGGAATATATTATAACTTGTAATATTTGTCTTGGAATATATTATAACTTGTAATATTTGTCTTGGAATGTATTATAACTTGTAATATTTGTCTTGGAATGTATTATAACTTGTAATATTTGTCTTGGAATGTATTATAACTTGTAATATTTGTCTTGGAATGTATTATAACTTGTAATATTTGTCTTGGAATGTATTATAACTTGTAATATTTGTCTTGGAATGTATTATAACTTGTAATATTTGTCTTGGAATGTATTATAACTTGTAATATTTGTCTTGGAATGTATTATAACTTGTAATATTTGTCTTGGAATGTATTATAACTTGTAATATTTGTCTTGGAATGTATTATAACTTGTAATATTTGTCTTGGAATGTATTATAACTTGTAATATTTGTCTTGGAATGTATTATAACTTGTAATATTTGTCTTGGAATGTATTATAACTTGTAATATTTGTCTTGGAATGTATTATAACTTGTAATATTTGTTTTGGAATGTATTATAACTTGTAATATTTGTCTTGGAATGTATTATAACTTGTAATATTTGTCTTGGAATGTATTATAACTTGTAATATTTGTCTTGGAATGTATTATAACTTGTAAATATTTGTCTTGGAATGTATTATAACTTGTAATATTTGTCTTGGAATGTATTATAACTTGTAATATTTGTCTTGGAATGTATTATAACTTGTAATATTTGTCTTGGAATGTATTATAACTTGTAATATTTGTCTTGGAATGTATTATAACTTGTAATATTTGTCTTGGAATGTATTATAACTTGTAATATTTGTTTTGGAATGTATTATAACTTGTAATATTTGTCTTGGAATGTATTATAACTTGTAATATTTGTCTTGGAATGTATTATAATTTGTAATATTTGTCTTGGAATGTATTATAACTTGTAATATTTGTCTTGGAATGTATTATAACTTTGAATTTTTGCACTCAAATTAAACAGTTCGAATGAAATCAAAGATGCTAAATGATATTCACTATTAATTACTAATAAGGTGACACTGTTACATTACATTTCAATTGTATAGTTACATGATTTCCTGTAACTAGGGAATAAAAATTGTTAAAAGAAGAGTATCATTATTTTCCAAAGGGAATCGGATGCCATTATTCAATTTCATCAGTGTTTGAATTTCTGTGTTACATTTAAATTCGATTTGTATAATTGTTGTGAGATATTTTTTGACCAGAGAATTTGAATTACTCGAAACAGAGCCATTCTTTAAAACAATTAAAATATTGTTATTGAATGAACAGTGGAACTAATTACAAATTTCTGACTACATATTTTGAAGTATAATTTGTGAATACAAGATTATGTTACCTATCTATTTATAAATTCTAAACATATTTTTATTATAAACTTATAAATTAGGTAAGACCTTTTCTTCACGAATAACCAAATATCCATATGGTCTTAGTTAATATATAATTACACCGCTACGTTAAATTCCCAAGTTGTATTAATAAAACTAATGTCTGTGTCAAATAGAACAAAAATATTAATTCTCAGTTTGTATAAGGATTTGTTAAAGGATACGTTTCTCAACTTATTATCAATAGTTAAGTTTTAATTAAGTATCTAAAATATTACTTACTATTGAATATTAGGTAGTAAAATATTACTGAAACAAAAGTATCAAATATTACTGAAACAAGAGTATTAAATATTACTGAAACATAAATGTTGAATATTACTGAGGAAAAATGTCCAATTTTATCGATATTACTATTCTTGCCGACAAATGATCGACACCTTTCTACAATCAACTTGGAAATGGAAGATGCAGTTTGTTTTTACCGACCTTACAGAATTTTGAGTCTAAGCTCCAAGGAATACATAATTCTAGGTGACTTTTACGGTTCGAAAACAAAGAGTGATCGGCATACAAAATCATCTTCTACATTTGAAAAATGAATTCAGAAAGTTCTTTTCTTTTAAAATCTTTTCCTGATTGCTGAAGCCATAATATCGAGTTTGTAATCCGATTGACTGCTAAAATAAAGCTGATTAGAACTATTATTATTTATTGGCTTATCTTTAATATGATAAACTTCTTAGCTTTTATTTAATCCTACTAATCCTAGCGTACTTTTAATCATAAAAAACACGAATAAATTTTATTCTAAACCAATTTGGATGCTGTCTTTTGTTCAAAAATTACAACTTCACATAATTAATAATTATATCTGATTAGACCAAAACAAAGATGATAAAATGGTAAATACTCATATTATACTTTTGTTTGCCAATAAATGTGTTAATAGTAAATGAATGCTTTTAAGAGAAAAGAATGTCTACACATCGTCTATAATATTTGATAAGAATTTTCACTCGAACTGGCTTCAATGTTAGTGAGTGAACTTTCGAAGTCTATAGGTTTGTAGGGTTATTAAAAAATAGAATGTAGCGTCAACGCGGGCATTGCCCCGCTCTTAGTGAACAAGTCCAATTATCTCTTAAACTATTACAGAAGGAGAAGATCTGTAAAACCCCGCACTACTTTGTTGCCATGTAGTCAATTTATAGCTGATCTGCAACAAAAAAAAGTAGGTGGTATATTAAAGAACGCTAATTAACCTATAATAATTCTTAAACGTGATCAAATTTGATTGAGAATTGTTGATTCTGAAGCAAATATTGCATAATTATCTAATTTCATTTATGCAAATGTTTGGTGCATAATTTTATAGTGTCCTATTTAAAAAATATTTTAAAATACTTACCGAAACCTAACATGGATGATATTATTTGTCCTGAGGGTTGAAAACCTGCTCTTTCCCATGCCGTAAACAGAAATTAAAATTTCCAAATAGTTCTGGAGATAAGTGGGGTGCGGGGTGATAATAAAGCAAAATGATAACTTTTAATATTTAATTATTCACATTTAGTTATTTTGCAAAGTATACTTTCTAAATATTCATATTACTTCTCTGTGTAGTTATGTAAACTTTATGAAACAATAAGTATGAAGTTTGTGGGATTAAATTCGAATTTATATCCATCTTTATCTCATATTTAAGAACGACGGTAGAGTTCAATTGAAATAAAAGAAACAAAAACAATCAGGAGTCTTTTACTGATAGAATACTCTTTCCTACTTTAAGCTTACATAAGCTTATCATAGCGGTTTTTAATAACGGTAAGTCGAATACTCCTTTATAGTTTCACCGTTAATATTTTAGAATTTAATTATAATCCTTCCGAAGCTTCTCTCTTTTTTTATTCGACAATTTTTTGAAGCTTACAATAGCTGCAAAGCATTAGTCAATCTTTTATTAAAAAGACCAATATTAATTCAATTGATTCGATTGCCATTATTAATCTTTAATTTAACTCATTGAAAACATAAGAGTTTAATACTGTTGTACAGTAGAACTCCTCTATAATGAAATCTTACATAGTGAATGTAGAATCCTGTATAGTGAATGTAGTGTCCTGAGTAAGGAAGTAGCCTCTATAGTGAACAAATTTTCTTTAGTCTGCCATAAAATGGCAATTAGTTTTCTAAAGTTGATGGCCATTCATGGCAGACTAAAGAAATTTTGTTCACTATAGAGGCTAATCTCATATTCAGGACTCTCATTCACTATAAAGGATTTCATAATAGAGGATCTCAACTATATATTTTTTAAATTACAATTAATCAGTATCACAATATAATAGAATCTTTCAGTTACATTAAAGCAATAAAAGCACATTAAAACCACCGAAATAGATATTCTACATCGAAATCATCTTACAATAACAAGTTTCATTCCTCTTTAAGAACATTTGATGATTTCTCTTGAGAAGGTAACTAGCAATGATAACAATAACAATAACAATAGAAAGCAACTTAGTACAGTCTGCATTACTTGGCCTGGTTCACTGCATTCGAAATCCACTGGTTTTGGTCTCCCGATTCGACCTCTCAATTTATACCCAAAGTTTAGAACCAATGAATGTAGTTAGGTTAAAGGGGCGTACATACGTAGGGTTTTTTAAATCTTTCCACCAGACTTTTTGCTAAGCTCCTCCTACTTTTTCCACGAGAATATAAGAAAAAACGATATAATTAGTATTTATTTTAGTTGGCATCCATGATAGCTACAGGTATCATGGATACCAACTAAAGTAAACAATAATTAGGGAGATTAAGTAGGAGGAGATTAGCAAAATGTCTGGAGAAAAGATTTAAAAAACCCTAGGTGTGTACGGCCCTTAAGAGAAGGGGAAGTTAATAGGGATAATCTATGGTGAAAAATGCAGGTCATTTAATAGTAGAAGCAAACTGAAAAATCAAATCAAACAAACGTATCTTTTTCAACGAATTGTTTTTATTAGAAAATCATGTCATTTTAGTGTATAATCTGCTATACAGTATTTACAAGTATCGTGAATAACTGACGACAATCTCCCAGATGTCGATCCGATATCCCATCTCTGCTCAATATTTCCCCACACCCTCTGCATAATACAAAAGTAGTGACATTAATATTGCAGTAAAATGTGACTTATTCTTCTGCAGCAAAGTGTGACGTCTTCTTCAACTGCTACAGTAAGATGTGACGTCCACTTCACTACTGCAGTAAAGTGTGACTTATTCTTCCACTACTGCAGCAAAATTTGACGTCTTCTTCCATTAGTGCAGTAAAATGTGACGGCTTCTTCACTACTGCAAAAAGGGTGACGCCTTCTTCTACTATTTACTGCAGTAAAGTGTGACGTCTTCTTCACTACTGCAATAAAGTGTGACGTCTTTCTTCACTACTGCAGCAAAGTGTGACTTATTCTTCTGCAGTAAAGTGTGACGTCTTCTTTCACTACTGTAGTAAAGTGTGACGTCTTATTCCACGACTGATTCTTTCACTACTGCACTAAAATGTGACGTCTTTTTCCACTACTGCAATAAAGTGTGACGTCTTCTTCCACTACTGCAGTAAAATGTGACGTCTTCTTCACTACTGCAATAAAGTATGACGTCTTTATTCACTACTGCAGTAAAGTGTGACGTCTTTCTTCACTACTGCAGTAAAGTGTGACGTCTTCTCACTCTACTTAAGTTAAATGTGACGTCTTCCTCTATTATCTATTAATGTTATTTACCTCAGCGTCTTTGTAGCAGAACTTTTCTCTCCATTGACAGTAATTGATATCTGAGGAAAATACTCTGTCAATTTCAGCCAAAGGAAGAAAAAGAAATGCAGAAACTTGCGATAAAAGAATAATGGCAGAGAAAACTTTTATGAAACCATAGAGCAGAAGAGATATTTCTAAGGAACTGAATGAAGTAATAAATAATTAGCACATTATTGTTAATGTATCACTTTATTGTAAACTTATCGCATTATTACCTTCGCAAAATGCGGAAGGTTGTGTTTGGATTGGATATATTTGTAATCTTGTTATTCGCATAACTAAAAAAGTATTCAACCAAATTGCCTGAAATTTGGTGGGCTAATTGGTCATTATCCAGGGACCATTTGATCAGATTGTGTGACCGATCGGCCGAAGTTCAAGGTCATTTATAACTCAAAATGTATTCAATAGCGGTGGCGAAGGTATGCGCTCTACGAGTGTTTGTTTTAGTTGTAAATGTATCACATTATTTTAAGTGTATAGCATTATTTATTTCTTATTATGATATACTTTCATATACCCTATGATTTAAATTGGCTAATTCAATGCCATGTTTTCGATAAGATTTCTATCAAATAATTTCTATTGACCGATATTATAAATTTTATCAAAGTGCTCTAACGGTTGATTAAAAAGAAACATTCAAATTTATTTCAATAAATGTTTAACAGGATTTTTTTCACAGCAGCCTATTTTGAAATAATAAATTCGTTCATTATAATGTAAATAATATAGCAGTGCAACAATGACACTCTGAATTCCTTACATACTTCAATATCCTGGAATTGGGAATATCGATTCATTCCAAATATCTTGGTCTCAGATAACAATGTTTCTGTAGGCAACATTGTCCCAATATTGGGACAATGTTGCCCGAGTAGCATTGTTACCAGGCCTTTAACTCCTGCCAATACCAACTTTTCTGTTCACAAATCCATCTTCTTCAACTACCTGCTGGTGTGTCTGCAAGAGAGACTTTTAAAATGTAAACAGACGCTTTGAATGTCTACAGGAAAGCTTCGGCAAGTCATTTAGTATGAGTAAATATTTCCTTAACTGTCATCTATCAATGAATTTGGGTGGTTTAAGATATATGAGTTTAATGTTATTGTAATTTAAATAAGAGTAGAACTTGGTGAATGATTTTAATTTTATTCAACTAAAAAAAAAATCAATGAATTACTTAAAATTGAAAATATTGTGTTTTAAAAATAACCGCAAATATCATATTACAGAAGGTTACACTTTTTATTTTCGTTAGATTATGTTTTTTTTCTAAATCTGTAATCTAATTTTTTCATGATTTCATATATTATCAGTATATTAGTAAAAAACTTTTTTATTCAAAATCTAAGAAGATGGTCTCCAGCTAAAAATAATTTGTTAACAAATATTAGAAACGAAATAATTAAGAGCCATTTACTGATGAAAAAAGTCTTAGAAAGTATTTATAACTTATAATTCTGAGTACATTATCATAAGGATGATAATCTCTATAAGTTGAATATTCCTTTATATATTCACCGTTAATATTTTAGAATGTAATTATAATACTCCCGAAGCTTCTCTCTTTTTATTCGGCAATTCTCTGAAGCGTATTATGCCTGCCGAGCATTAGTCACGAATTAATGCTTCAGTCTTTTAATAAAAAGATAAATATTAAATTGATAATTGATTCAATATAGAATGAATGTTCAACTTTGATTTAACTTATTGGAAACATATGAATACTTTAATAGCTAGAAGAGGAATTCATTATGAAGATTTATTGTTTGTTCATAATTTTGTTGTTTGTTTGATTGTAGGTCGGCTTTGACGGAATTTTGTTTGCAGTGTGTGTCAGCAAACATGTTCAGCCTCGTGTTTTCTACCATGTTCAACACCGTTATTCATTACAGCATGCACGAACTCTATCTTTAAATTTACATCTTTATTGAATAGTATTTAAAATAAATATTGAATATTATATCGTATTTGAATATAACATTTACAATGAAAAGCGCAATGGTAAAGTGAACTCTCATATTCAACCTTAATATATAAATAAATATAAATATTAAATATCGAATACATGTGATAAAACACAAGTTATGTCATTCTATATATTTACTTTTATCATTATAATAATTTTCCTAACTACCATAACGTTTATTTGTTTACCTTTGAAATGTGCAGCAAAATAGCGAGAAAAACTATGAATAAATCACTGTTTTGGCAACACTCTAATCTCCCTGCGGTGCCCTGAAACTAGATTTTCTGCTGGAATAACACAAATATGCAATTTGGGAAGAATTTTCTATGCAAGGGATGTGTTGTGGGTGACAGTAATATTCTCCTCTGCCTACATTATGAATAATATAATAATAATATAAAATAAATATATAAAAAAATAGGAATATTATATTTAGGTATATGCCTATTATTATACAGGGTAACCACTCAATTACCGGACACTCACAGCATTCGGAAAGTGAATGTTAACGTAAACCATTAACGTCAACCGTTAGAATTTTTTATTTCATGACAAAAGTTAATAATATTTTGCACATTGAATGTTTGATATTTAATTTTTATTCTGTCTTTTGTATATTTTATGAAATTTTTATTGCTGCCATATTAGCCGAAATTCAGACTAACTGTACATATGGCTTAATGTTTAGCTATACCTAATTACTTTTATATCTACATGTAGCTAGTTTCTGTGTAATTAAGCTTTCATTAATAAACTTACTATTATTATCATCTACTTCCCGAGTACTGTAAACCTTATTAGGTGTCACAATACTGCAATATTCCTGATATTAAATAGCAAACACTTTAGAATCACTCAAAGTATTAATATAAATTGTAAAATCATATTCAACTGATTGATCAAATTTGTTTTTTTGATTGATTGCTTTTCAATCTAAATCAAGATGAAGCATTGAACATTTTGGCTATGATCATTCATATAAAATGAATTGAATGATGAATTGAATTTTACAAAATTGAAATCATTGTATATCTTCAGTATAAAAAAAAGCATTTTGTGTGTTTAATATTAAACTGTCATATATATTACTTATTATTCTCAATAATTAATTAATTAAAATAGAAATTTGAGGAAGAAATTGTAGGAACAAATCATCTTTCAAAGATATGCTACTTCTTAAATATAGTAGATAAATTATTTTTCTCTATAAAAAAACTTTCCATTTATTTATACGGTTATTATAGTCACTCTGCATGATATTTTAGTCCCCATTTTGATCAAATACGTACTTTCTTGGTGCTATTATACAGTTTAGAATTCATCCAATTTAATAATGAATAACTATTAAAGATTTATCAATATTAAAGCTATTATTAATTTGTAAACATTGAGCTAATGCTATTTTGTTTCTCAATTAAACCATGTTCACTTTTTAGAAATGAATATCATATGTATTGCATGTGTTTTTACATGGATGTATAGTAAATTACATTTGGTACACATATGTCATGTTGCTATGAATGCGGTACATTGTTTCATTATTTCAATATGGTAAATTACATACAGTATAAATATTTTATAAGCGTGGTAATTGACACGTGGATATAATGCCAATTAAGTATGTATACAATATCTCTTGGATATGGTTTTTATGACATGGTTTTAAATTGTGTTCTTAATATGATTAGATTGATTCAATTTGTATTACTCATATTTATACTGTATTGCCACTTTGTAACTAACTAACTAACTTTGTGTACGCAATATAGAATTGATTGCAGGGAAGATAATTCAATGGGGGCAATGACATATCACTTTCAAATATATATTCGTACAGTAACTCCTTGCCTCCACCATTTCCTTCAATTGATCCGTAGAAATCTCCACTGAAATTGAGTTACCTCGACAGTAAATCAGAAAATCTTCGACGAGTCTAAAACGAATCTGATCAGCTCTGAAATAGAACCTTATAATAGAATGGTGTTTATATCTATGTTTTATTTATTTATATGTTTCATATATATATTCTTGTGTTTTATTTATGTATATGTTACATTTTATATTTACGGTTTATATATTAATTTTATTTGTTTTATATATTAATATTTTATATTAATATGGTTTATTTATTCTTTTATATTTTATGTATGGTATATCTATTTGTGTTTTATTATTTATTAATATATGTATGAACCAAAGTATACTTAAATATTACGTTGTTATGTACGCTGATTTTTGCAAAACAAAAAACATTTATATTGAAAATAGTGATTATTATATTAACCAAATGTAATTCATGCAGAAATAATAAGAATTTGTATTATAAACATATTATGTATGTTACGAAAATTAACATTATTTTTACAAATTAACATTGCAAATTAATTTCGTTACTTTTTATCGATTGATTTGCAAAGTAATACAATCTTGTTTTATTTACAGTATTAAATATTAATAGTTAAAAAATATCTCCAACAATGATTTTCAAAATTAATTTCTAAATTATATCGAACTTAGAAATATTAAAAAGGCTATCAAAATTAATCAACGAAAGTAAAATGTAATATAATTGTATTTGTTATATTATATGTTCTATACCGTATGTGTTATCCCGTATGTGTTATACTATATGTGTTATACTGTATGTATTATCTGTATGTATTATACTGTATGTATACGTTATACTGTATGTGTTATTCGTATGTGTTATGCATATATACTGTATGTGTTATACTTTATGTGTTATACTGTATGTATTATCCGTATGTATTATACTGTATGTGTTATCTCGTATGTGTTATACTTTATGTGGTATACTGTATGTATTATCCGTATGTATTAATTATACTGTATGTATACGTTATACTGTATGTGTTATACTGTATGTGTTTAAATTACTGTATGTGTTATACTGTATGTGTTTAAATTACTGTATGTGTTATATAGTATGTGTTATACTGTATGTGTTTAAATTACTGTGTGTGTTATACTGTATGTGTTTAAATTACTGTATGTGTTTAAATTACTGTATGTGTTATACTGTATGTGTTTAAATTACTGTATGTGTTTAAATTACTGTATGTGTTATACTGTATGTGTTTAAATCACTGTATGTGTTATACTGTATGTGTTATACTGTATGTGTTTAAATTACTGTATGTGTTATACTGTATGTGTTTAAATTACTGTATGTGTTATACTGTATGTGTTTAAATTACTGTATGTGTTTAAATTACTGTATGTGTTATACTGTATGTGTTTAAATTACTGTATGTGTTTAAATTACTGTATGTGTTATACTGTATGTGTTTAAATTACTGTATTGTTATACTGTATGTGTTTAAATTACTGTATGTGTTATACTGTATGTGTTTAAATTACTGTATGTGTTTAAATTACTGTATGTGTTTATACTGTATGTGTTTAAATTACTGTATGTGTTTAAATTACTGTATGTGTTATACTGTATGTGTTTAAATCACTGTATGTGTTATACTGTATGTGTTATACTGTATGTGTTTAAATTACTGTATGTGTTATATTGTATGTGTTATACTGTATGTGTTTAAATCACTGTATGTGTTATACTGTATGCGTTATATTGTATGTGTTATACTGTATGTGTTATCTGTATGTGTTTAAATCACTGTATGTGTTATACTGTATGTGTTATCTGTATGTGTTTTATTGTATGTGTTTAAATTACTGTATGTGTTTAAATTACTGTATGTGTTTAAATCACTGTATGTGGTTATACTGTATGTGTTTAAATTACTGTATGTGTTTAAATCACTGTATGTGTTATACTGTATGTGTTTAAATTACTGTATGTGTTTAAATTACTGTATGTGTTTAAATCACTGTATGTGTTATACTGTATGTGTTATACTGTATGTGTTTAAATCACTGTATGTGTTTAAATCACTGTATGTGTTATACTGTATGTGTTTAAATTACTGTATGTGTTATATTGTATGTGTTATACTGTATGTGTTTAAATCACTGTATGTGTTATACTGTATGCGTTATATTGTATGTGTTATACTGTATGTGTTATCTGTATGTGTTATACTGTATGTGTTATATTGTATGTGTTATACTGTATGTGTTTAAATTACTGTATGTGTTTAAATTACTGTATGTGTTATATTGTATGTGTAATCCGTATGTATTATACTGTATGTGTTAAAATTACTTTATTTGTTATATTTTATGTATCAAAATTCACGATGATATAAATTTTATAAAAAGGCAATGTTGATATTTCGAACTATTGTACAAAAAAGTTTATTATGAGAAGAAAACCTACCAGTTACTTTTTTAATGATTGTTCTGTTTGAAGAAACTAACTACTTCCTCTATAAAATAAAATACTATACTAGTCGTTGTTCTAAATACAATATTATAGGATATTTTAAAATTGAATTTATAATCTTGTTAATCGTAAATACCTTAAAAAGTATTCAACCAAATTCCCTGTAATTTTGTCGATCGATTGGTCATTATCCAGGAACCATTTGGATAGATGTCAGAGCGATTGAGTCAAGTCAAACGTCAAGGTCCTTCATAACTTAAGCAATATCGAATAGTCACTAGGTTATTTATAAGCGGCGTCGAAGATATGCGCTTTAAGTTTCAGTTTGTATTGAACATTATGTCAAACAAAGTATTAATAGATAAGTAAGTTAATAAAAGTATTAAGCCTCATGTCAGAGAAATTTTCTAATAATCATCATATTTTGTTTGCTATCATTCAGCAAATAGATCTCAATCTTACTCACAGCTTCCAAATTACTGTTCGAGTACACTGTTTGAAGGAATCCTCTCCTGCGATTCTCCAGCGACATTTTATTTGGGAAATCGTTTGACAGTCAAATAACGTTTGAAAGAAATATATCTTTAAAATGACTCTGAGGATCTTCATACCTCCTCAAAGGATAAAATACTGAGAAATGAGAGTATAGGACTTCAATCCTTTTGCAGGACCTGTGTGAATTCTTATTGGGTGTGTCATGGTTATATATATCTTAATTTTCTGCCTGTGTTAATATTTGTATTGATAATCTTTTACATTTCTTAATATTTTTTTTTACACAAAAAAACTATTTTCGTATATTTTCCACTTTTTCCTAATTCATTCATTTTATCTTCAAACTTATTCTTTATTCATCATAATTTCTCTATTTACCGTTTCATCTGAAGCTTCAACATATTTGAGGTCTCAAAGAGTGCGTTAGAATAACTGCAAGACTTTTTCCTTACCGACTGATTCACCCATTCACTTCAGACATTTGATGTCGGCAATATTCTGAATTTCTGTCAGTGTTCTGTATAAAATATAGCGCCTTTAAAAATATTGCTGACGTTTTCAAAACAGAAATGGCTACACAAATCAAAACGGGGGACATGGCTCGGAAAGGCAATTGATTGTAGAGGGAAACATTTTGATTGAAGTATCAAGGATGAATTTATAAAGATCTTAGGAAATAAAGAAAGTTCTTGATTTTTACTTCTCTTTAAAACTTTAAAGCTTAGAAAAAAAAGTTAAGATTAACTGATCTTATTTTAATTAGTTATTGATATATTATCTAGTTAGAATTTGAACATTTGAAAGAATTAAATATAAGAAGAAGCAAATTGTAAGCAGTTCAGTATGAACAAAAACCTTGATGCAAAGTATAATGATACCATTGGTATTTACGTTTCTGTATACTTATTAAAATGAAAGATAATTTTATTGAAAAATATAATTGATATAATTTATTTTCAATAATTTAATTATTTTAATTTCACGAAATTTCTTCCCATGTATTGATCTTATGTACCATAATATATTAATGATTTATTTATTAAAATTGTGAATCAGCCTTATTTAGTAATAATGAATATATCTTCAAATTACAGTTTACCATTATTGGCTAATATTCAATACTAATTTCGTTGCAATAATAGTAAACATAGTCAAATTAATTCATTCCATTAGATACACAGCATGATTTTTTAAAACCATATAATGCTGTCCTGACAATGTCTTCGTTAACTAAGCCTATTATGATTTCATAGAAGAAAATGATAGTAAATAGATAGTGATTTTCTGCATTGTGTGACAGAGAAATGAAGCATTGATATTATTGTACTACTAGTGTACTTGCCCGTTAAGAATAACGTGCTCTCAATTCTATCACTATCAATATTCAATATTTGTGTAATTTTTGATCCGTGCCCTCCGATTTAACTAAAGTTATTTTTTTTATTTTTTATTTTTATTTTATTACATCCGAAAAAAGTTTCACAAACTTATGGAAATTTAAAATATATACAAAATCCTAAACTAAAACATGATACAAAATACTAAACTAAACGAAAAATTAAAATGACGAAGCAGTGGTATAGTCTAAAATCATTCAATATATTTACTAATTCAGTATTCTTTAAAAATCTTTTTGAATTTAAAATCAGACATTGGATGTTTAAAATTTTCAGGAATATTGTTAAAAAGATCAATAGCCCTATAAACGATAAAATTTCTTTCTAATTCAGTTCTAAAATTAGGGACATTAAAATGAGTTGATCTGATTTGGTAGGAGTGAGTGGGTATATGGTCTCTAAAATAGGTATTAAAAATGTCCGAGTTAAAATTTAGAGCATTACGAAAAAATTTCAATAAAAAATAATCATAAACATCGTCAAATTTCAATAAATATAAATTCCTTTATAAATCATTATTGGATAAATAAAACCTACCATTAAAATTTCTTTTTACATTCAATATTATTCTCAAAATACTGTTTAAAATAGTTCTCAATGGCTGGAGCAGTGAGTTAAAAGATTTTCCATATACAATTATAGATTGGATAAAAAGGGAGTAGGCTAAAGAGTTATACATTAAAATTAAGGTTTTTCTGTTAAAATACGGGGCTGCTGCATATAAAATTCCTTTAAATTGACTTAGTTTCTTGCATAAAAAGGACAGATGTTCTTTAAAAGATAATCTTTCGTATTTAAATGAATAACAACGATAATGTTACAGCATAAGGGACATAGACTATATTTAATATAATATTGACTCATAGAGTATACAAATATTACGACAGAAGTTGTAAATAGTTCTTGAAAACTTACACCGCAGATCTTAAATAATTTATCATTTAGTTTACCTAATCATTTATAAAACTCGTATAAGAACTGTTATTCATGCTACCACCTGTTAACATATTCAGCCTAATTTCTGAATAACTATTCACGGTGGGTGATTAACTGTGTAATAAATAGAAATGAGAGGATATATTAATTTATATTTTATCATGATTTAATTGTTTTTAAATTGTTTTCACAAGAAAATATTTCAGGATCTGAAATTTTAAAATAAAATAGAAATAGGTAAATCATGATAAATTTTATTTTCTCAGATCTATTTATACTAAAAAGTTAAAGTATAAGTTGCAGTATTATTGAAATGTTTTACAGGTAAAAAGTATTGAAAAATATACAGTACATATTAAAAATAAAAAAATATATAAATGTAGTGTACATTTTTAAAACAATATTGCTTAGGTAAATATCCTTTTGAAATTAAATATTCGAGGCGTTGAATTATATAGTTGAATGGCTTTAGAAATGGTAGAATAAAAAAATGAAAATATAAATGGTAGTTTCAGTTAAAATAAATGAATTATAGAATACATTCTGTCACGTGATGTGGCTATAGCTGGGAAAATGAGATTTGAAAGAGTTATTAAAAACATCATTGCTCTCATAAAAAGCAATTCGTAAATATTTATTTTAAAAGAGTTACGTGTGTCATCATCAAATTTTGAAATTTCTAATTCAAGAGTAGAAATATTTTGCTGACATTATAAAATAAAACTTCTCATCTCCTATCTTTTTAAATATTATTTAGTAAAATTCGAATTGGGCGTAGATGAGAATCAAAGGTTTAGCGTAATAATTGATTGACTAAAGTAGAATATACTAAGAAATTGTACAATAAAATTTCGTTCTAAAAATGATGACAATGCATGTTAAATTTCTCTTGTTTGACTCAGTTTCCGACAAAAAATTATGTTAAATGAGTTATAAATCAAATTTCTTGTCATAAATTATAAATCTAATTTTTAGTAAAATAAGAAAGTCATTTTCTAAATTTTGATTTATAAAATGTATATCAGATTTGGAATCAATATTTTCAATGAATAATCAATTAATCAAAAGTTTTACAATTGCGTCAGTAAATTTTTTACAAAGTATGATTTCATTGAAATCAATATAATGATAACACAACTGAAAAAGTTTACAATGTAGTGTCCGCAACCGATACGCTAGCTCAGAAAAAACCCTCTTTTTAATAGTATATATCATATGCTAACTCATTAACCCATTTTAATGCTATTTTTAGTGAGACAGTGGGAACTTAAACTAAAGTGAACATGTATTTCTCTTAATTTGTTTGTATAATTACGTACTTTTAATGGGATGGTTCATTTTTATATGGGACATCCTAAATAGTATATACTATCTCAAGAGTCCATTACTATTCACGAGAATTGGAGGAGGTTTTGGTTTCATCGGTGCACCGACAGTTGGGACCAGGATAATTGTGCCCAAGGACAATTGGGCCCAAGACAATTGGGCCCAGGACAATTGGACCCAACGACAATTGGGCCCAAGACAATTGGGCACCAGGACAATTGGGCCCCAAAGCAATTAAACCCAGAAAAGAATTGGACAGAAGACGCAATAAAGAAATGTTACCTTGTTTTTACTAGGGAAGTGACAATATTATCTTTGAAATATGCTTTATATTCTCTAAAAAAATTATATATTTTTTTTTAATTCGATTCATATACTTGATAAGGTATATATTAATGAGCAAGTCCCTTAATTCACATTTGGATGCTAATCTCATGTTTCAATGTAATGAAAAACTTTGAATTATTTAAATAAATCATATTATT
Source organism: Caprella mutica (assembly GCA_947561585.1). NCBI lineage: Eukaryota > Metazoa > Arthropoda > Malacostraca > Amphipoda > Caprellidae > Caprella > Caprella mutica. The sequence goes on from CANNZV010001652.1 coordinate 106,628, forward strand.
TTGAATCATGTCATATGGATCCAATGTGTATTGTACATAGTCCATCGTCTGACAAAGACAAATATTTAGAAAAAAATGGGTATATTTTAAAGGTTAAACGTTGCATTGAACATTTGTTTGAACAGTTGTAGGGATAAAATGAGATTATATTATGAGAATACATTTTGTAATAATAATTCATAAACCTCTTCAATATTGAACACTGAACAGCATTCAAATAATTCACTTTAACTTTATTTCAATTTGTATGTTCCAATAATTCTGGCATGTCTAAAATACCTACATCCTTATTTTCTATTGTTTCTTCATCTAAAATAGCTGCATTCTTATTTTCTATTGGCTACATCCTAACTCATTTACTTTACAAGAGTTCACTATATAGAGGTACTGTAACCAGGAAATTTGTTGCTTACATGACCTATTTCGGAACAGAAAATTATTGTAGTTTAAACGAATAATGGTATTTATTCAAGAAAAGAATATGTTCTATTAAAAAATAATTATTTTTCATAACGAGAATATTTTTTTTCATGTAAGGAATGTTCTTCATTTTAAATATTTTTTTTTCACTATATTTTTATACAAAACGCATATTGTCACAAACCTAGTTATCACAGTAGCAAGGGTATTTAATTAAGTTGATACAGCAAACTCTGAAAAATATTGGAAAATAATATGATTGTCCCGGGGCACAATTGTCGGCGGGCCCAATTGTCGGGGCCCAACTATTGGGGCCCAATTGTCCTGGGCCCAACTGTCGGTCCACGGGTGTACTTTTCTGTCATCTCGATTCTTAAAATGTTACGGGTAGATCAAATATAAAACAAATATTTAATTGGTTAAATTAGATTAAATATCAATGATTTCAGCTAGATAAGTGCTACACAAATCCAAGTCTCAACAAATTAACAAATTACAGCTTTTCATTCAATAACATCAAACTTTTGGACCGCTTGACAGAGGCTTGACTTCCATTCGAGCACCACACTTCAGTCATCAAATCTATGATGCAGACAGAGAATGCAATAATTAGATTAGCCATCACTCAAACCAAATGGATATAAAGAAAAAAAGAGAGACTTTTCATTTTAGAAAGCCTTGCTGCTCTCGTCTGATTTAATTGAGTTTTTTGTAGTGAAATATTTGCAATTCCACAACCATGTTGACTATTTTTTTACCTTTGTTCTTTTTCTCCAATTTGACAGAATTTATTTTTTGTTCAATTAATATCTTTGTGTAGTTTGCGTGTTTGAATGAAAAATATATATCATTGGTAAAGGTTATTTGAATTTTAAATATATTCACATTGAACACATAAAGAAATGAATATATATATTAAAAAATGGTGCATCTTAATTTATATGTTTTATGAAGTAATTATGAAGAACTGATAATTTGAACACAATAGAATAAATACTTTCTATGTTTACATTATTCAAATATAATTTGCATCTGAAAAATATATCATGCATATTATTAACATTTATTTATATAAGATTATCCATCTGCAAAAAATCTTTTAAATCGGTTTTTAATATTCTTTTAATACTAATAATATTTATTTAAATTACAGTTACCCGTTTCTTTACCTTTCCAGGTCATGAAATTTTATTGGAGTCACCACTCGAAATTATACATTCGTAATTGGATTTTGAAGTAAAAAGCTGTTATATTGCACCATTACGACTCGGTAGTCGTAGACTAAATGGGAGTACTCAGCGAAAAATTCATGCTATTCAGATTTGGGAAAGTATGTACACAAAATGAAATTTGACTTGTGCCTTTAGAAATTTTAGGACGTATAACAAAAGTGAATGTGTATTTGTATGCTAATAGACCACTAAAGTTAAGGAAGCGCCGTTCAAACTCAGCCTATCAGCGAAATTTTCTTATGTTATTCCTACGGGGATAAAAATTAAGGTTCATTACCATCTGTATAGCTGACGATTTACTTAATATAGGAGACCTTTTATTCAATAGTTAAATATTTAATACTTAGACGTATTTATTGCTATAAAAAGCTTAATGAAATTAGTTTTGAAATAAAAAAGTATGAGTGATTTCATACTTTGACCGTCTCTCACGGTCAGTGGCTCTAAGTGACTATGGATTCAGGGGTTGTGAGGTACTTTTGCTCGTATCTTTGGAGCATCAGCAAAGCACCGCACTTGGCTCAAACTCCACTGAAAACGTCTTAAATAACTCATAATTTGTTTATCTCAAAACTAATTTAAACGAACTTTACATTAATGAATGCGTTTAGATATTAGGTTTCCAAATAGTGAATTCAAATTTTCCTAGATTAAGTAAATCGTCAGTAATGCAGAAGTTAATGAACCTTATTTTTATCTCTGTACGAATAACATTGGAATATTTCGCTGTTTAGCTGAGATGGAATAGTGTCCCGTTAACTTTGGTCATCTATTGCGCGTTGTTGATCTATTGGTTTCAAGATTTGAGTTCTCATTGCAACAAAATAACCGAAAATGCAAATTAGCAACATATAATTCATATACTATATAAATGATATTTTAAATTTTACTATGATATTCGTAATATAATTAGATTAAAATATTGATATAATAAATTTATCGTTTTGAAGTTAATTTGAAAATGAATCGAATTTAATTTTAAATTTTGTTTATATTTTCGAAATGTGTGATATTTTTTTTATAAATTATAAACGTCTTTAAAAATGATTTTTTTTTGCCATTCTTATAATGAAAATATATTGTTTATGCTGTAGTTAATACAGTATAAGTGAATAGCTCCTTGTTGCATTTTAGATATTTTGTTTAAATATAATAAAAGCAAACATATTTTAATTTGAATATATGTATGATAAATTTAAAATTTGAACATCGGGAAATTTCCTAAGTGAGTCATAATAAGCGTCTTGGTTGAATTTAGTTTCATTGGCTAAAATGGACTATGCTGAAAATACAATACAACACTGTAAAATACTGTACAATACTGTACAATACTGTACAATACTGAAAATACTGTACAATACTGTAAAATACTGCGATACTGTGCAATACTGTACAATACTGTACAATACTGAAAATTCTGTAAAATACTGCGATACTGTGCAATACTGTAAAATACTGTGATACTGTGCAATACTGTTCAGTGCAATACTGAATATAATTTTCTTGGGTCAAATGATGAGGAAAGTTCAGACCAAAAATGTTGGTCAAACTGACTCAGTGATTTTAACTAAAGTAAGGTAAGATACAACTTATCATTATAAAAATAAAAGTCAATTATTTCATTCCATAACAATTTTAAAATGACACCAAGAGATAAATTATGGTGAATGATAAACGATTAAAATGCGTCCTTATATAATCTCCTATGATTTACCATTATTTTCTTACTGGACAGCTTTCTGGCTGACAACTGATAGAATCGCCATCATATTGTAGTTAGTCGAGTCCTCTTTTACAACAGATCCACATCTGTCGAGAGATGACTGTGTCAATAAGTTGAAGTCAAATGTTCAGAGTGAGAACCTGTCGTTGTGTTTACGATCTAAGACTCCCAGGCAAATTTATGGCGCTATAAAACTTCTCAAAACACTGGAACAGTTTTGGGAATTATGCAAGATAACAAGAAAGAATTATTTCGCACGTCGAAAAGTTGCTTGTAACAAAAATTCTCTCAGCAAATTCGAAGACAGTTTGTTCTAAGATTTATCATTCATTATTATGCAATCTATCTGTGGAAAAAAAAACTGATACCAGCTTGAATCTCATGAAAATATTTTATGTAATATTTGAAACAAAAAATATGACTATAAATTTGTGAGAATCAGGAATGGGTTATTAATTTATTATTATTCGGCCTTTTTTAATGCCTAAAACTGATAGAATATTAACGAATAAATCAATAAGGAGATAATAAATCTAACATCAGGGAATAACAGCTGCTTTTTGCCTTGCAAATGGAAGATTTTAGGGATTTACCGCTTCATCGCACCATGTTATTGCGAATAAAAGTAATATTTTTAGTCTCTTAGAGTACGAATCTATCTTCTTCTACCCGATTCAACATGCAAAGAGTTGAACAAGATACTATACCTAGGGAAAAATAAAAAATTGATCATTTCTCAAAATTTTGAGAGAAATATAAATTGGACAACAATCGAACATCTAATTTAGTTCACAGTATTCGGAAAGTGCGTCCTAGGGATCATGATATGTCAATCTTTAAATTTCCAAAGGTCAAATATATGTTATTGCCTATTTTCTGACTACTGTTAGTGTCTCGTAATTGATAAACCCACACATTTTGTAAATGTCTACTGCATCTTATACTTATTTTTCAGGATAATGTAGACAAGGTGATTGGTTACTGAGACTTTATTGATGTAATAAAAATACGAAACTAGAATTTTATTGATGCTATAAATGTACCTACACTGCTGAAGGTGTTTGATGTACTACCTTGAGTTATGTGATGCTATTTTTAGAAGATGGCTGTAATTTGGAGGATAACTTCATGTTGGCCATAGGTTTATTTAGTGTGAGAAATTTTTAGTTTAAGAAATATAATCCGAAATAGTGTATAAATGATTTAGTACCGTGTCTAGTAGAGTTCTGGTAGTATCTATTCATTTTGTTTTCTATTATATTATAACCATGATGGACTGAAAGGAAAAATTAATCTTTTAAGCAACGATATTAATTAATTATTACATATGTATTAGGTAATCTATTTACATCAGAAATATAACAAAAAATATTATTATTATTTTATATTTTTCCTAAAAAAAAAATCACATAAGGCTTAAAATATAATGAGTTTATAATTTTATTAAGATGAGAGTTTAAAATTTTAAAGTCAATGAAATGGGTGGTAAAAAAGTGTGTAAACCCATTATAAAAAGAAATTAATTATTTGGCTTTGTTTGTTACTCAATTGTTTTTTTTTTTTGAATATTTGTGGTACCATAAATATCAGTTTTTGTTAGTATATTATTCAGTTTGGTACTAAAGTACTTATTCTGTAACAGTACTACATAAATTGGTGCACTATATCATAGTTATGGTAATAATTTTTTTTCAACATTATTACATAAATTGATTCATTAATTCATGGTTAGGTATTAAATTATATTTTATAGCACCAATCATTCATTTGGTTGCTAACTATTATTGGTCAGTATATGTATTGTATGAAATTTCTGTATTATTTCTAAATATTTTATTACATTATAACAAATTTTCTCGTAATTAGAAAATAATGATGAATAATTTTCATTTATTTGTTTCCATTAGTGTGCTGTCTGTATTTAATATAATTTATCATACATAAATGTTTACTTCCATAAAAAACTCCTGGAATTAACTCCTATTTGTATTTTGTAGTATTACTCTTCAGAATTTAATTATTTCTCTTGCATACTCAAATTCATTCAATTTTAATATTAAATTAAAGCATTCATTGTGAAAAAAAAATATTTCCGTTTTTTTAAATTTATACTGGTATTATTCTTCAATAAAAATAGTTTATTTAATTATACATTGTTATATTCATTTAAAATGGGTCTTCTTGTAGAAAAATCATGTGGTTTCTTGATGAAGCTTGGAGGGAAATATTAAAGAAGTTAACAAGGCAAGTCAGTTTGAATGAAATGCTGAGTTTCTGCAAGATAAAAACAAGTGCTTTTGACATCAAAAAAACACTTCTTGTCACTGTTGAAGATGTGCCACCTTTAATTCCATGACCTCAACAATCATCGCCGTTTAATATTGCACGATAATGTAACATAAATTTTATATATTGATAGATGTATTGTTTCGAAATTTTCTATTGTAGTAGAACTTAGGAATTGGCCTCTATAGTGAAATTTATTTCTTCAGTCTGCCATTTTGACAGACTGAGGAGAATAATTATATTAACTATAGAGGCTAATTCCTTATTCAAGCCAGTACATTCACTATACAGGATTTAATTATATAGAACTTCAACTGTAACTGAATTTTTATTTATTTTAGGTCACATAAAGATCAACTAAATAGTTACAATTATTATTGACTGTAGGCCAACTGTTTAACTGCACGTTTACTGCGTATAACTCATCTTACATCTTTCACTTGAATATCATATAAGCTATATATCTTGCTTTAGATATATATATCAATAATTTACATTTATGAATATCTATGTATCATTTACCTTTATATATATCTATCAATAAATTAACTTTAGATAAATCTATATATCATTCACTCCATCTATAGTTGTAAATCAGTGCACTAATTTATTAATGAGTATTTGCCATATTAATGCCAGAGGTCGCCAGTGCAATATCTCTCTTATTGCCTCCACTAATGCAGTCGTATAAGAGTCGAATTAATCATGTGAATGAGGCCGATAAAAGTTATGTGATGGCCGTTAAAGATATACCTATTTGGTGATGGATGGCAAATGGAGATTTATATTCTGTAAGAGTATTACAGTCTGAGAGGTTATACTATTGCGTGTATTAGTGTAACAACATTAGATGTTATTAATTAGTTATTATTTCATTTTCAGTAGGTTTATATTTACAAAATAGTGATAATGTCGTCATTTGAGGATTTCGAAATTAACTTGGATTACCAAACTACAATAATTTTTTCTGTTTTAGACAGTTTAATTGATATTGGAATTTGCTATATTTCACCGTTACACATAAAGCATCAGCAGGCTTTCTTTAGGTCTGTAATTAAGAATTGAAACAGTTATTATTAACACATATAATTTTAATACAAGAAAAGATTTTTAAATATAAAATCAATTTCAGACTAAATCACAAAGCCATTTAATATACCTGTAAACAAGGAGGAAACTCAACTTTATATTGATGGTTAGGATGGCTATGAATAGATTTCACTGATTGATGTGGCCGGATATATGTGTTGTTGATAATCTTTTTATATATCAATATTTTGATTTAGACACGAGCAATATATCTTTCTATTAAATTAAAAATATGAATAGAAGCTAGTACTGCATATAGAAAAAGTGTAATATCGCTTTAAATATTTATAAAATAGAAAAAAATCCATCCATATATGTTCAACATAATAAAAATATTTGAAATAATTTTTTTTTTTTAATTTTATAGATATATTTAGTTTAGGGAAAATCCTAGCACTAGAGCAGTAAAAAAAATTATATTGATATTTGAAAACGGAAGCAGATTGAATAACAATTCTTTCTACTCCAATTTCATTGACTTTGATATAGTATGTGAAATAGATTTTTATGATGGTAATTATCAGATACAGTATTTTAATCTAATAAACGGAAATATTTAAGGAATACTACTTGATTTCATGCATATATAAAACAAATTCTCTCTGGTGTTCTATCTCTTCAAGCCCCTTCTACAGATCCACTTTAGAGGCATTACCGGTCTGTATTTCCGATGGAGAAGGTAACTAGCAATGATAACAATAACAATAACAATAGAAAGCAACTTAGTACAGTCTGCATTACTTGGCCTGGTTCACTGCATTCGAAATCTACTGGTTTTGGTCTCCCGATTCGACCTCTCAAATTATACCCAAAGTTTAGAACCAATGAATGTAGTTAGGTTAGGAGAAGGGAAAGTTACTAGGGGTAATCTACGTTGAAAAATTGATTTTCATTAATACACAGTAATATTTTCTAATTTATAAATATATACCTAATAATCTATTCTCGTATATTTCTCACATCTTAATTAAGTGTGCAAATATAACGATGAATATCATATAATGTGGCATTGAATTTTCTTGATAAAATTTTCTAAAGAATCTTATTAATTTTCTAAAGAATCTTTTATCATTATTTACATGCAAAAATGCTTTTAAAAATGATATATTGTGCATATCAGTATTTTTTTAACTCTGGAGGATTGATTTCTTTTCAATTAATTATTTTATCAGAACAATTAGGTTTAATTATTTAATCAGTGAAAAATAAATGAATTGTCGAATGAAGAATATAAATGATTAACGATGTTGTGCCATTGAAATTGTAAACTCTTTTTATTATTCAAATATTGTGATAGAATTATTCTTGAATTGAAAAAAAAAATGTTGACAAATTCATTTAATGCTGTTGTTGTATCAGTATAATGCTGAAACTGCTTTATGTAAAGATGTTGAAGCTCGAATGATTCTTCTTTCGACACCAAAATCATGATGGGACATATTAGATTAAATGTCAAGGGTTTGTCAATTAAATGTCACCTGAATATTCCAAGATCTACCATAATCTTCCATGCCCCACCATAATTTTTCGTGCTCCTAACATGATTTTCCTTTCCCCAAACACAATCTTCCATGCCACCATCATAATACTTCATGCCCCCACCATAATTTTCCAAGCCCCAAACCTATGACCCCACCATATACTTCCACGCCCCACTATAATCTAGCAAGCCCCACCATAACTCTCCATGCCCCCACATTACGCTCTTTATTTGAATCCATTACACCAATGTATCGTTACAATTTACAGTGCGGTTGAACAGTTTTGATATTTTTCAGTGGCTTTTATTCATAGTTATACTGACGAAAAAGGAAAGAAAAATAGTACACCAAAATTTTCAGGAAGAGTGGATTTTTAATGATTAATAACAAGAAATACATATTATAGAAGGTGCTGGAAGTGGCCTTCATTTTGCTGCACACAGAGATTCGCTCACTTCAAATCATTAAGTATTACACTCTGATGGACATTCTCGCGATGTTCTTCTGAAAATTTCTTCACAACATTGATAAGTTCGTTCTCTGTAGATGTTTTATTCAGTACACAATTTTTTTTGAATAAAAATCCAAAGGTTTCAAATCTGGAGAATGCGCTTGCCACGCAATCTGTGTCCCACGGCTGATGACTCTGCCTCCAAACTTGTTCAACAGGAATTCTTCGGCAGCAGTGGTGCAATGGGCAGAAGCACCGTCTTGCATCCACCATAAACCCTGTCTTGTAGCACATGAACGAAAGGTGGGCCAAATATTTTCTTGCAGCAACTTATGGCAGCAGTCTCCATTCACTATCTTTCGTCTTCCATTTTCATCCATGAAGGCATGAACGACTGGCACTTTACCGTTAACAATAGCAACAAAAAGCATAACCTTCTCATCATTTCTATTGTTAGATTCGACAATCTCATTGGGACTAGTAAGAGACCAAGTACCATCATTCATCCTGTGGGGGCCTTGATACAAGCAACAAATTTTTTCACCGGTCCAGATAACTTTCAACACAAATGTTTTTGTGTTGAAAAAATCTCTGTGAGCAGGAGAGGGCGAATCTCTGTCTGCAGGAAAATGAAGGCCACTTCCAGCACCTTCTATAATATTTATTTCTTGTTATTAATAATTAAAAATCCATTCTTTTGAACATTTTGGTGTATTATTTTTCTTTTTTTCGTCTGTATAACTATGAATAAAAGCCACTGAAAAATATCAAAAATGCTGTAACACACTGTATGTCATAGATACGATAACATTTATTTTTATGATTCATCATTAATATTAATTTGTCATTATCTTCTACTTCCCCCTCGTGAGTGAAGATAAATAAACTGAACCGAGAATAATTAAAAGTATAAATTGTAGATATGAATAATGAATGAAAACTAACACAGTAGACAACTAAAGTAGAGGCAGCCCCGCCCGTTCCAACTCAGTTTATCCGCAAAATATTCCAACGTTATTCGTTCGGGAATAAAATGAGGTTATATAATCAACATCTGTATTGCTGACGATTTACTTAATCTTGGAATCAATTTATTCGATATTTGAATACCTAATATCTAACTGCATTCATTGCTGTGAAGTTTATTGAAATTATTTTAGAAATGTGGTCCTTTTGAGAGGCTGTGTGCAGTGTGAAGCGTTTTGCTCCAAAGAGAGGAGCAAAAACACCACAAAACAACTCGAAGTGAGAGGCACTCAGCCACTAACGGGAAAAGGGCTACAGAAAACGTGGTAAATAACTCATAACTTTTTATTTATTTCAAAACCAAGTTCATTAAACTTTACAGTAATGATTGCGGTTTAGTATTACGTATTCAAATATCATATTAAAATTCACCAAGATTAAATAAATCGTCATCTATACAGATGTTAATGAATTTTATTTTTTATCTATGCATGAATAATATAAGATAATTTCGCTGATAAGCTAAGTTGGAACAGTTCTACCTATTCTTTTGGAGTAAATTATGATTGTTATAGATTTTTATTTTATATAATAATTATAAATCCAAATCAATCAAGTATCCGTCGATGCTGAAAATAAAGCTCCCTGATTGGCTGTCACTATCAGCTCCTAAAATATTTATCTCCTCTTTAGCCCAAAGCAGCGATAATGTACTTAATATGGGAGAAAAGAGCCCCCTTTTTTCTCCTATTATCTCCGATGTTTTTCACGGTGTATTCAAGTTACCAGATAAAGTCTGACGGTAATTTGACGGAGGGAAGTGACGGGTGAAGGACAGTGAGAAGTGATGGCAATTTAACCATCAGGGGATTTAATTCATTCTACACGTAAGATGGGAAGGATAACGTTTTGCAATTGGATGATATAGTTAGAAAATGTTTATCTGTAAATCAGCTGACAATAGAACTATAAACAGGATCACTATTGTCCTCTTAATTCGAGAGAAGCCTGCAAAGAATACATCAAAACCAGAATAAAATGGAATCCACTGACGCGAACACAACATTCTTTTGTGGACAAAATTTTATGCAAATCCATGAAAAGGTTTTCAATAAAGCTTTTTCGGGCAATTGAACCTCCTGGAAAAGACTTGGCCGGAACATGCGGCATTTTACTGTCAGGAAATACTATTTGGAATATCAGCTGTGGAATTTTAGTGGAGTTTTATTTTGAATAGTAGTAAGTTATTGAAGTTAATAATTCTTAGTGTTGCTGTAATACTATTGTTTAATTAATTACGACTTGCAATCGTAATATTACTCTTTAGCTAATGTTTCTTATCTTTTTACATGATATTTTCTGCAATTTCACATTTCCTTTCAGATAATTCCCTGCACCATTATTTATATTAGCAATGATCAGGTCATATGGTGACCGATGAACTCACTCAGCATTGTGACAATTCTGAAAAATGAAGAAAGGAGTGAAATCTCCAGGGATTTGGAACCTTTTCGATACAAAAACTTTTACTTTTGTTATGCCCGAAATATTTTGGTGAATCTAATCTGATTTCTTATTTGCATTAGCTGGTTAGTAGCGGGTATATTCCCATTGAAAAGTCTACGCTACTTTTTGTTCAGGTTTCGTGAAATTTGAAATGTTGGTTTGTGTCAAATTTGGTGCGGGAAGAGATTAAAAAGTAACTTGTATTGAACATAACACGTTTCATTCTTACTATAAAAATAGTTATTCATGTTTATTATAAATAATGTCAATATGTAGATATGGACAGTATGGAAGCCTATTATAAATTAAGTACCCCTTAATTACCTTCATAGAAAACGGAAGGTTATATTTCAGACGGCCCTTATTTATCTATGATTTTGTTATCTAGGACCCATTTGGTTAAATTTTGGGAGCGATTGCGTCCAAAATCAAGGTCAAGGAAATTCATAACTAAAAGCTCAAAAGTATTCGACCAAATTTACTGAAACTTTATGAAGCGATTGGTCAATGTTCAGGAACCATCTGATATAATTTTGGAAGTGATCCGGTCAAAGGTCAAGGTCAAGGTCATTTATAACTCAATAACTTAAACAATATTCATCCAAATTACATGAAAGTTGGTGGGACGATTCGTCATTATCTTGTTACCAGTTTATTAGATTTTGGGAGCGAACGAGTGAAAGGTAAAGGTCAAGATCATTTATAACTCAAATATTATTTGATGGTCAAGGTCTTTTATAATTGGTGGCGAAGGTATGCGCTCTTCCAAGCTCACGTAATTTTGTTTATAAATAACAAACACAAATTTCTTAAAGATTTTCGAGTAAAGTTCATCTCTCTCTCTCATTCTTCAACTCCCTTTCTACACACTCTCTTCTTCTCTTTCCCCTTTCATTTTTCGTTTATTTCATATTCCTTTCTCTCTTATTTCATTCCTTTCTCTTCCTTTTCCTCTCCCTTCATCTCCCTCTCCCTTGTAACAATATCCAATTATTTCCTCCACTACACGAAATTTCCTCCGGATTACAATTCGTGATCAAACAAACAGCAATCCCCAACAGAATGTCATAAATGTCTGGCAGCGCGTTTGCTAACCAAACTTCGGTGTTTGTTTTAAAATTTTGCGTTCGTTTGTAGTAGGTGTAACGACCGTAAGATTTCTATCCTAACTAAATATTGGTATATAAACAACAAAAAGCTATAGTTGTAGAAATATACCTGCAGAAGTGTACAGGTGAGTTGGTAAAGAGTCTATCTAATATTTTTAATTAGTGGGTGTAGTGATAAATGTATAGATGGTTTTATCCAATATCCTTTACACAATTTTAGATATGTACTAAATAAATAATTTATTTAATTGCAACATATTTATTATTATTAGACTAATCTGTCGTATACAGTTGACTTTAGTCATAGAGCGAATTTCCTCACTGACTGGTTCTTATAGTTCCTTGTATTTAATATTCTTTTAACGTCAGTGATTAAAGCAGACGTCAAACCTCCCAATAATAGCACTCCGTCTATCTGCACACTGATACCTATAGAGCATCCCCAAACGTTCATTTTAAGCTCTCGGCATTTTTTCTGATTTTATCTCATTGTGAAGTTCCAATAGGCTAGGACTTTATAGATGAAGGTTTTTTATTCTCCTTGCAGATCTTAAAAGAAATCACAGTTAAGAATTGGGCAGGAGAAAGAAGAGTGAAGGTATAAGAATCTCACTCTTCGATATGGTCGGAATATCACACGTATAATGATAAAAAATTAATTCTTTCAATAAAATATCCTTTAATTTTATAATTCATTGAAGGTTTAATAATCAAACACTCTAACTGTTTATTTTCATCTTTCTCATTTATATAGAGCTAAAAGTATAAAATCCGGGATTTACGAAATTTCTAAATATGCTGATCAATGATCTACCTTAATCTCGTACAACCTTCCATAACTTTTGTGGTTATTCTCTTGATCTGAGGTATAGGGATATAGACATTTCTTTTTATATTAATTACAGAGAGTTAAGTCACCCAGAGGTCAAAGTTTGCTGAATTATGAAAGTTTACTTCATCTTGAATCAGAATTACAATAAGATAATGAGGATATCAGTACACACCTCCACAGAATGATTTATTATGAAGTAAATATCATAGAGTTATTTTTCAAACGATTGAATTATCTGTAAAATTAAAATTGAATCATACTTTATAATTCATTTCAGTTTTATATTTAGGAAATACGTTGATATTATAATTTTCATTGACGTATTTGAAAAAAATTATATCAAAAATTCTTTGGGAATGCTAGGTAGATAATATATAAATATAGTAATCCTTATATTGAATATTGCATACATATTGCTTATATTTGTAATTTTGTGCTCTGAATGCATTTTCTGTAATAAATCTTTTTCTAAAAATATGTAATCATTTATAATTCTTTGAATTTACAGCAAAGAGCCAATATATATCTTATTATAATACTGATATTCATTTACTAACTTAATATTTTATATATTAGAAAAAATTAATATACAAAAGCTGTTATAAAGATTTATATATGTTTAAATCTACTACTGGTCTCAATTTTAGATAAAATACTGCATTATTTGTCAATTAAATACATTCAACTAATTTTTTCATTGAAAAAAAAAACGAGTATTTATTTTAATCTTTTAATAGTTGTAAACAAATTCTAATTAAAATAAAAAACTAATTTGTAAATTACAGTGCTTATTTGGTAAATAGTTAAAGGTTACCTCTAGTGACTAATTTGCAGTGCAATATATCCTATTGCCTCCATATATTATAGTTCACAAGGTTTTTAGCACTGACATTGTTCTAGTGTTATCAGAGACAAGTTTTATAGCGCCATAAATTTGCCTGAGAGTCTGAGACCGTAAACACAGCGACAGACAGGTTCTGACTCTGAACATTCAGCTCAGTCATCTCGCGACAGATATGAAACTGTAGTATAAAAAGGAGCTCACACGACTACAATATTGCAATAACTCAATCACTTGTCTTCATAGTATGGAAATGCCATCCAAAAATTATTATTCACAGTCTGTTTTTCGCATCGAAATTTTCTTTAAATATTACTGGACGAGACGCCATATTCGGTTTCATGTTATGATTAATTACGTCTGTATATTCGTCGTATTAGATAATTTCTTCGCAAATCTAGATTGAATACGGATTATTAAATCATTAATTAATGCGTGAAAATATATTGTTTCTCTTTCATTTTTCCTCTCTGCAATACGGAATATTCAATTTATCATTCTATTTTATATCTATTTTCATTTATGATAAAATCCAATCGGAAAACTGAATTCGTAAAATGGTTCAATATATAAATGCAATTTCCATTCAGAATAGCTTTAACATTTAATAATTCATAAATAACAAAGAGCCACGAATATTTGGTTAGAACTGTTCAATATTTCAGCTCACCAGTCACCAATTTTTGTGTTTTTTCAGTCGGTGAAATGTCAATCGGCAGATATAAACCTGACTGTAGTATTTTCTTTTTAAAGTCTGTCTCTATGAGCCTATATTCTAGTGACGAATAAAGTATAAGAAAGAAAATTAAATATAGTTATCTTTAATATTAAATTACCAAATGTATTACTTAAATTCTGAATATAATTTATAAATGTACATAATAGGCTTAGCAGATCTGTAAATAAATTACAATATTACTGTATAGTAAAGTCAGCACTGAAATTTGTCAAAATACATGACAATGATGACATAATGAAAATTATGTAATTGCTACATAAGTGTGACAATTTAATATAATGGTCATTAATCATTATACAGAATTTTAATATTGTATTAATTAATATAGAGATATATTAGATATCAGTATTTTGATTTACTATCCAGGACGCTGCCTGTGGTGAATCGAACAGAAAAGGGTGGCCTTCCTTGGTTTCTGAACTGTTGTAATTTGGATTGTGGACTGAATTTTAATATTGAACATATTTAAAATTTGATACGTTTCTTACAGTTTTAGAGTACAGCGCTAGGGATATGCTCTTCAACTACGAGGTCTTAGATTTATGCGTTAGGTAGGCTATAACCTATACCGTCATTTATTCTAACCTCTTCATTTTCCTCTTTCATCCTAAAGTGGTGCTTGTAATAACGTTAATTTATTTGGAAAATAACAATGTTTGTAGAGTAGATTTTATGTATCCATGAGTATTGTCACAGACTGGTGATATGAATCCATTTTCCCTTCAGACTGTTTTTTACAGTCCCTTGTACTTAATTTCATTTGGAGTCAGCGATACAGTCTCTTTTTTCGGCTAGCTTATTCAACTGATCCTTTCTAATGATAAATACAATCTACGTTTTTTCATACAGTTATATTTATTGCCACTTTGAGAAAAATAACTAAAATGGTTATAACTTTTCGTTTCCAATCATTGGAGTCAAGATATTTCAAAAGAAAAAGATTGAGCTCTTTTAAAAGAAATTCAGATGGAAAACTAAAGATACTTTTTATGGTATCTTGGTAAATATTTAGGTGTTTTTAATGTTAGCAGGGAAAACGTTTCGTTGTTAGTTTTCCCTGCTTAACGGGATTCCTACTTAACGGGAAGTCCATGTTCTCAGAGGTTATTTAAACTCAGCGTTGAAGCTATTTTTGGTTTCAAGCTTTCAAGATAATCAAGATAGTCGAGTGTCCATTCTTTTCGAAAGCTTTAAACCAAAAATACCTTCAACGCTAAGTTTAAATAACCTCTGATAGTAGTTATACTCTTACAATTGGATAAGTTTATTTTTTATGAGCAATAGAATATGTTGTCTTATATTGTGATCATTTCCTTTTATTATTATCAATCTAAATGATTATCCCTATCACCTCAAAGGAAAATAATAACTGCAGAGAAATTATCTAAGTTATTATACTTTCCAAGACAAATATTCCAAGTTATAATACATTTCAAGGCAAATATTCCCAGTTACAATACATTCCAAGGCAAATATTCCCAGTTACAATACATTCCAAGGCAAATATTCCAAGTTGCAGAATAATTCCAATTCTTTTGCTAATTCTCCCTTAAATGACATCATTAGATCCAGTTTCTGATTTATGAACACATGAGGTCACTCTGTGAAATGCATTAGTATTTCAAAAGATACATCCCGGAAATAAGAGCAATGACATAATCTCCCAGATTAAAGAATTTAGCAAATTATCGTTGTTTTATCAGTCGGATTCTTATCGGAAATCAAATTTCGTCACTATACTTTTCAGGTTTATTAATAATAAACGATAAAATACCTTCCGGATATAAGAGCCGAGAAACTAATATCCCGAAAAGTAAGTAGAGAAAGTATATGCCGCAATTGGGAGTCTGGGAAATATGCATTTGCCCGCCGGAAATAGGACCCGAGAAGTCAAGATAATCGAGAAAATACCTCCCAGAAACGGTGGTCCAGATAATAATGGTAACCCAAATGAATACCACGGAATAATATAAGGTGTCAAATTATACCTCCCGTAAATAACAGTGAAATTATCTCACAAAGTTAGGAACTCAGAAATTAATTCATGAAATTAACAGAAATTATATTCCTTTATAGTCATTTCCTTTATAATTTTATATTATATTCTTCTTTGTTTTGTTCACTGCCTGTTTATTAAGCCTTTAGCTTTACTTTTCATATTAAATTTCCGTTTTTATTCCACTGACAAAGCAGACATCACTTTCTTCGTGATTTATTCCAACTCGAAATGATGATTATGTTGTGATTATGCATTGCAAATTTCATCACATTCCTTGGTTAGTGACTGTATTTACGGAGTAGCTCTTCTGCATCCATGAGTATTGTAACTGACGATGGTAGGTGACTTTGTTCATGAGGACAGTTTCCTTTCTGACTGCTTCTTGCAGTCCCTTGTACTCAATTTTCTTTTGATATCAGCGTTATGGCCTTTGTTTCCGAAGCAGAGGTTAAACTCCCAATTAAATTAAAATTATGCCTTACATAAATTCACTTTTAAATTAAAATTCCATCCTCGAATAAATATTAATAACAATGTAATGCAATGCACTTTTGAACCTACTTGATTTAATATAAATTGATATCTTCAACGTGCACCGTAATTCTAAATTCAATTTGAAGTTTTTCCTCTTGCTTGCATATTCTCGAGAAAAGATCGTAAGTGCATTTCATAAACTCTATCGTACATCGCTTCAAAAACCCTTCTCGATGTTTACCCTCTAAAATATAAGGTAAATATAGATTGAAAAGTGGTCTATTGGAAGAAACCAAGCTCTTGTAGATGACTTAGGGGCACGGCTTCTTACTTCTCTTATATTTAGATATGAAACCTCCTTTTCCCACGTGTAACCAATTTATACTAATTAATTAATCTAGTTGAAAGTGTTCTTTTTTCTGTGTTCAAATCGCAAAAAATTGTTCAGTCTGAATAGTAATTTGAGAAATTGATTTAAATACTTGAAACAAAAATTAGAACACAAAATTAGAGTAAATAATCAGAGTGGATTTTAATAGTCAGAATACAAGAAATATTCTTGAAAATTAATTGACTGTAAAATTGTAGTTTGTTATTAAAATTTAGTATTGAGATATAATTGAGCATTACGAGGAGAAATGTCATATGTTAGAATAAAACAACCCGATATTTCATTTAAGTTTGGTATTTCGAACCATTGATCTTAACAAATATCACTCTGCTGAGTTTTTCGTAAGTAAAGGGCAATGAACAAAGATTAAATGTTACATTGTAGTCTATGATTGGAATTGGCAATAAAGAAACCTTGATTCCTTCAGTAATTAAGTCCTTGCAATTGGCTAATAAATGCATTCAAATATCGGTGATAAATTTTCACCGAGATTAGAATCATATTTCATAATTAATTGAGCTTCAGTGGATAATATCTTGATACGATAAAAAATGATATGTATAATACAGCTGAATTCTACTGAAAAATTTGATATTTATTTATAAGTTCTATTTCAAAAGAAAATGCAGAAAATCATGTGTAATAATAAATGAAATGAATGCGTATTATATTAAAATATCTTAGTCTGAGATGCACAAGTCTTTCACATTTGGTTCTAAAACTTTATTTTTAATTGTACATAATACTATAATTTTAATATATTTATTTCAATAGATTGTGAGTCTGTCAGTGCAATGCACTTTAGTGTTTCAGCTTCAATCGTGATGCACTTAGAATAAGTCCACTGAAAGTTTTCCTATTATTTCAAAGTTGGAATACTGAGACACTAAAGTACATAGAATGGAAACACTTAAAAGCTTTTAAAACAAATAATTATATCAAAATTATAGTTTTATTTACTTAAGTGTGATGGGTTTTAGAACCACGTGTGAATATATTGAACGTCTCGGACTAAACGGTTTTATTTAATGTACACTTCAAGTAAATTTAATAATATTTTCGGATTCCCAAGTGGATTCAATATCCCCAAGTGTATTCAATAATATTTTCGGACGGCAAATACTCACCATATAAGTTATACTTTCTAAAATATTAAACTCCTCAAATATTTTTCCTTGGAATGAAAAATGACTGTCTTCTAGACATTTCTCGGTCAATTTCTTCCCCAAAACATATAAGAGAAGAATTTCTATGGAAGAAATAAGTCTAAAAATCTCAGCTCGCAGTAATATCCTCACAATTTTAAATCAAAATGCCTTGACTTTCAAAATCTCCGGAGGAGCAAGAAGGATTTCTGAAATGACCTCCTTCATGGAACTTCACAGGTCTTTTCAGGACAGAGTCTTCATTTGCCATCAGAATATGAAATCCAAGGGAGTGATATCAGGTCCTCAATGGTACATTTAGGAGAGACTCAGCTTCTCTAAAACTAAAACCATCTTCACTTCCCAAACGAGATTCTTAAATGACTTCAATGAGTATTACAACTCGGCCTCTTTCGAATATTCCAAAATTGGAAGTATCTGAAATATGCTCACAGAATTTAACAAATGGATTCGTCGCCTCATTTGAGATTTTCTGTAAGTATTTCTATATGTTTTTCCAGCAATAAAAGTTATTCTTTTTCAACATGATTAACATTTATTATATTCTATACTTAGTTGTAATAAGTCCATCCTTATTCCTGTCTGTATCTAAACCATAAATATATGAAATACACTGTAAAATTTTCTTCTTATTTTATTCAACGAAACATATTGTCGTTTAAATATCTTAATGAATTTTGTGTAAATTATTCATAGGAACTCAGTGAAAATAGCAGAACATTATACTCACTTGCACAAAACTCAAGCCAGTAGATTTTTATGTGTAAAACTAGCAAATACCGAATTCATTGAAGGCCGAAAGATTAGCATAGTGGCATAGCGACTGCAAACTGTTGGAGCTTTACTTACATTTTTCGAAGGCTCGACAAAGTCAATTAGTCTGCTGTAGCTTCTAACTGCAAACTCCTGTAGTGTGACTAATGGTGATGCTGTCTGCTGCATACTAGAAGAAATTAACTACGCAAAGACTATGCAGTTGTTTGTTAATGATTCTCAACTGGAAATAACATCAATTTCATTTGTAGTCGCACGGAATGTTGAGTCTGCTCTCAGAGTTGAGATTAACTTTCAAATGGAAATACGAAGCAATTTTCTGGATTATCTTTTTTGTACTGGAAAATACGAAGCAATTTTCTGTATATTGAGATTATCTTTTATTGCACTGAGAATATAAAGTAATTTTCTATGTATTGGGATTATTTTTATTTGTGTTGGAAAATATGGAACAATTTTATGTAGATTAAGATTATTTTTTTGCAGACTAAAATTTACCACATTATTTCCCCATTATATCACACGTTGTTTTTTCCATTACATTACACGTTGTTTTACCCATTACACGACACGTTATTTCCCCATTATATCACACGTTATTTCCCCATTATATCACACGTTGTTTTCCCCATTATATCGCACGTTGTTTTCCCCATTACACCACACGTTGTTTCTCCATTACACCACACGTTGTTTTCCCCATTACACCACACGTTGTTTCTCCATTACACCACACGTTGCTTTCCCCATTGCACCACACGTTGTTTTCCCCATTACATCACACGTTGTTTTCCCCATTACATCACACTCAGTTTGTTCCAATTTGCTCCAAATGAGGCGGAAATTGGCGCAAAGTCGCTATAATTTTCACCAAATTGACCAGGAGAAAAATTACCGATCAGAGCCACTTCGTCTCTGTATTGGAATCTCTTACAAACTCTTATTTAGTTACAATAATCAATATCACCTCAGAAAAACTCCCTTCTGTATGTTATTCCTACCTGAAGTGAACGCCTTCACTTTTGTCCGTGTGGTACTTTGAAGCTAATGAACTATCAGGGAATTTTAATAAGCAACTTAGAGCTTGGTAAGCAGGCGCTTTTTCCATAATTAGCTCTGCCATTTCAATTGATTTAGCTCATAAAATATACGATCGGTTTGTATTTGAAAATAATAAAGAAATTTATTTTGTATATAAATGTATAATCAAATACATTTATATTATCAGCTTTAATTCTAAACAATTTGGAATTTATGTGATAAGATCTCATGAGAATGCAATATTAAATCAAACAGTTTTTGAAATAAATTACGTTTTAATACTCCATTTATCTACAGAGTGTTTCGGAATAGATACAACCAATTTGACGTATCAAATCAATCATTCAATATTGATGTTTAGCTCTATAAATCGTATATCATCTTGAAGCTAGTGTCATAATCTTCCAAATTTAAAATTGATACTTTGTATCATGGCTGTGGATTGAAATATAGTGATAAATTTCCATAAAGAATCTGAAACTAATTTATCAATTGCAAAGAAGTTTAAACAAATCATTCATCGATTTGGGAAATTATTGAAAAGTTCAAAGATTATGTTTCAACCTCTCATAAACCAAGATGAGGTCATAAACGAATCATACATACTAAAATATTATAAAAATAACACGCAGGAAAAGTTACGTCGAAACCCACGTCGATTCCATCGTAAGCTGGCTGCAGAAGCCGGTGTTAGCGAAACCTTAATTTACCGAGTGCCCAAAGGAGATCTGTGAGCAAGACATGTCATGAGCTTACTGACTTTCATGAGGGAATGTGAGATGAAAGAAGTCGTCACATTCTGAGATAGCTGAAGGCACGCTTCTTAACTTGGTGTTCACAGATGAAAAGAAAGTTGTTATTCAGCAAGTTGTTAACCATCAAAATTATCGAGTTTGGAGTTCCTTAAAGTTCAAACAAGGTAGGATTGTCAACAGGCGTCAAAATGCAAAGTCTGAGATGGTTTGGTCATCTGTGATGGGCATTAGAAGATCTCTCTCGTAATATTTTTATGTCATGTGGGGGGAAAATATATCAGTTTGGTGCCTTATTTCTGAAACACAATTCACTTGTTATTTCGGATTATCATGCATTTTATTCAAAATTTAAAGTCAATAAAGAAAGGAATTTTTTACACAGTACAATTCTCTTGTACAGACAATAGTATGATGTCTATTACAAAATATTATTATAGATAACATTGAAATCTATTTTCTTAAAATGATCATTATAGATACTCTATCTAACTTTCATCTTTAACGAATATAAAGAAGAGTTACTTTTTACAGAAAAAAACAGCCTCACTTCCAAACTATCCGAAAAAACAAATTGATCAATTACTCTCCATTGGTAGTAGCAAGTGTAGTGATTGTTTCACTTTGGATAATTGCGATGCATTCATTTAATTTGTTCCTAATTGACTTAGAATCTAATCAGAATTTAATCTGAAAAGCATCAGCCGTAGTTAAGCAAATTAAGCGATGTCGAAGGAAATTAATTTTAAATTGCTATTTCCAGAGCAAATCACCTCCATTAATTTGAAAGAATAATAGTAATTTGGTAATCCTGCTCAATGTTTGCATTATCGAGTAAACTGATAATCGCCAGGTGCAAATTATATTCTAAAAATGGAAAATGCATCAAAATATTAATAAATATTAACAATTATAATATTAATAATATGATGCCTTTTATTTTTACAAATACAAATTATTTCTTAGAAATTATTTTTACCATTCTTGCAAATTTTTATTTGTACAATTATTTTAACAAATTATTTCTATACTTATTAAAGTTTCCATGCGGTATATGTTTAGAATTTAAAAATTGTATCTTTACCCTACATATATTATGTATTATAAATTAACCTACACTAATGAAACATGAAATCTATTTCAACGGATTTTTTCAGTCGAGATTTCTTCATCTTTTCTATTACTATTTGATCTACCTTTAGCTAATTGGTGACTCAATAGCTGTGGTCAGAGTTACTTTCGGTAGTTTTAAATTTTCACTTTGCCATTTCAATTAAAAATATCAACACGTGGCAGTACTACCCGGACACTCACAGTTCTCTGAAAGTGGGTGCCAATTACTTAGGCCATGAAAAGTTAATCCGAAAAGACAAAATGTCTAATTGTTTCAATTTCTTATTTTATGACGCACTTTCCGAGTACTGCTATGTTTTCTTCGATAATCAAATAATTTTTGCAGTGAGAGTTGAAGACAAAAAAAAATATTTTATCGAAACATATTTAAAAAAAACTTTTATTCAATCGAACTCTTATTTTTAATGCATTCAAGTATCTTGTGGCATATATTTTAAGGAGCCCTTTGGTTCACTCGTAGCAGGAAGTACCCCTCTCCACACATCCCTCTTCTAGATAATGAAGGGCACGTGCACTCTTCACACAGCGTTAGTTGATACCCTGGGTACTGTGTCAGTGTCCAGTGCATGGGTACTAGGGCACTATACACAGTGCACAAACTGTAGTGACAATCGAGTGTTTTCTCTTTTTGACGTCATCAATGCACCATATTAAAATACAAATTAAAAGGTTTAAATAGTTGAATAAATTTTTATCATCTAATTTTATTTCTTAATATTTTGTACAGATATATTGACTTCAATTTCCTTACTGACAATTCTATTGTTTTTACCCCTCTGACGTCATATATACAAACACGTAGATTGTCACTACTATGTCTATTGTGCACACTAGGGCAGTACCCACCTAAGGACATAGGGTTAAGCATTGGTGTTACTGCTGCCTAACTGTACAGTGTGTATAGTGAGTGCTGTGGGATACAATTGGATACTGGTATAGTAAACTGGTTAAAATTAATCTAAGTATTATTCATTATAGATTAATTATTGTATTATATACGGTGCTGTAATGGAAGTAATATAGAAAGATATATTGAAATAGTTATATATTAAATTCTATATGCATGTATTTACATATATTTCAAATTTATTATTAAAACATTATCAAAGAGCAATATATTTTTTTGCTTATACATCTGCTTTATATATAGTACACAACATTTTTTCCACATACACTGATAATTACTATTAAAATTAATTTGAAAATATATCTCTCACTTTGAATTATGTTAAATATCAATATTTACGTAGTTTTAATCTTCAAATTCAAGTAATAGAATATTTATTTAACATTTTATACAAATTATGAAAATAATAGAAAAGTTACTCTCTTATATTTTGAGATATATCGAATGTCAACTCATTTGACAGTGAAAACGTTTCTTTAGTACAATATAATAAATGAAATTATCCAACTTTTTAGTTAATTTTCTCTTCTATGCATAAACATTAGATATGAAGAAAAGTAAATTATTTCACTAATAACACAGTACGTATTTTAAATTAGGTTATCACGCTATAGTCATTTACTCGACTATTTGCGAAATTAAATGCTGATGACTTGAGAAATAAAATGTCATGCTGACAGTTCGTTAAAAGGTTTTATTTATTAAATAAACAGATGGGAAAACTTCGAAAGAAACTTTAGTTAACGGCTCCCCTAATTTAACTTTAAGTAATTACTCCTAAACTTTTACATTCAACTAAAGTTCTAATTGGTCATTTTTCAATTATTTTAGCTGTCAACAATTTTTAGATTTCCATCTTCATTTGAAAACAAAAATAAAAAGATATGAGAAAGAATGTAGTAATTATATTAAAAGTTATTCCTTGAAATAAAGAATCACAATAAATAATTTAATTAAGGAAATTTTATATAAGTTTTATATTCATCTCATTAATATATCATTATATACATACATAATGGTACATACTATTGCTTAATGTATTAATTTGGTATACATTAATCATTATGTTACCGATCACCTCAAATTTTTAAAACTTTCCTTTTACATTAAAATATTTCCATTGATTATCACTATAAATAATCAGGTTTTGGTAAAATGATTATGAATATCTACGTCTCAATTAATTATTCAACAAAATGATTCGCATTCATAATTATTAGAATAATCATAAGAGTACTGAATAATTAGAATAGTTGTAATTTGCTAATTAATTTACTTTGTAGATAAGTAATTTAATTCAACTGTTATTCATATCAAAAATTTATTTTTCCTCCAAAAATTTAAAAGATAAAGTCTAAATTTTCTACATTTTTCGAATTGTTTTCCTATCGCCACTTTTACTACAACAGTAAAACTCCTCTGTAATGAAATCCTATATAGTGAATACAGTGTCCTGAATAAAAAAGTGGTCTCTATAGTGGATAAATTTTCTTTAGTCTGCCAAAAAATAGCCATTGAATTTCTAAAAACTGACGGCCATTCATGAAAGACTAAAGAAAATTTGCTTACTGTAGAAGTTACTTCCATACTCAAACTACTTCACTATACAGGATTTCTATTGTATAGGAGCTCAATTGTACCCAAGTCACTCCTCTCACCCCCCCCCCCTCCCCCGCCCCCCACTCTCCACTACCAGTGCCTAACCCTCCCCCCCCACCCACCCCTCACAAACAAAGTTTTCGTATCGAGTTACCCGACAGATCGTATTTTACATCTCCCTGTCTCACTAGCTCAAAATTTGTCAATATTAGGTTACGAACGACCATTGCCTCCTCTACTGCCTCTTCACCTGATCCTCTTTTACTTTTTTAGCGATTAGCATTTCGTTCACACATTCTTTTGTACTTTTATTTAGAATAATAACAATGTATTTGGAGTTTAGTGTTGCAACACGATAAGGTCTGCAGAATGTTGTTGGTTTGGGTTATTGTTATTAAGACTCTCATGGAGTTGTTTAGGATACTTGTTTCACAGGTATACAAGACTTGGTGCACAAGTGTAACACTTGGTGTACGAGTATGAAATTTTATGCAAATATTACACTTGGTGCACTAGTATGAGACTTGGTGCACTGATAGTAGACTCGGTGCACAAGTTTTGCACTTGGTGCAAATGTACGAGACTTGAATTGCACAGCTATTAAACTTGGTGCACATGAAAGAAGTAGACTTGGTTAACAAGTTGTAGATTTGGTACACAAAAGAAGTAGACTTGGTTAACAAGTTGTAGATTTGGTACACAAAAGAAGTAGACTTGGTTAACAAGTTGTAGATTTGGTACACAAAATACTCTCCAAAATGGTTACTTTAATATTATTGCTAATTTCATGATTTCTGTTCATGATAGTTTCAGAAATGGAATTTTTCAAGAGTATATTTGAGTAATTGATTCCTGTCACTGAGAATTTTTTTTTATCGAAGTCATGTTGTATATGAAGAATTTTCTCTTTTTATTAGAATTTACGAATACTTTTATCTACACATTATGTTTATTTAACATGCTCAAATATTACCGATCCAGGGCTCACAATAATATCAATAGCGTGCAATTAAAATATTGAAAAATGTTCAGTGTCTTCAGAATTAAATATCCGCTCATGATTATATACATCTTCAATTATTTATTTTAAATTGTAGACTATATTTGAATGAGTTGGACGGCATTTTGCCTAAATATAATCAGTGAATTATATTCAAATATCCAAGAGCTGAATGGGATTAGATGGCAGTGGACTTTGCGATCAAGAGGATCGAATCTCGATTGGAGTGCCGCTCGAATCAGAGTCGAAATCTACACCTGGCTTTCACCGCATCGAATTACTAGAGCCAATTTAATTGGAGTCCTGGGAATACAACAATACTGAGGTATATTATAGAGCGCTATTCGAAATGTAAATTGCCAATCTAGCAATTGAAAGGAGAGTATTGTGTGTCAATGCAGGATTCGTTAATGAAATGTCCTGAACATTTTTCTCCAGCGTTGTTAAACGATGGAATATTTCTTTTATTTTTAATTGATCATATTTTAAAAGCTGAATAGAAAATGATGCAAAGTTTTATCCAAAAGAGAGCAAAACCCTTTTATTTCTTACTCCATGTTTCTTTCTGACAATACTTTGTACGTTCAGGTTGAAGTTCTATATGGAAACATTCTGCCTCTATAAGATAAAGGAATGTTATGTATTTGATATGTATAAAGATTTATTTTATTTTATATATAGGGTAAGTTATGAATTATCGGTCAGTTTCACATCTTCGGTCATATAAGGAAAGTGATATAATAATTCTATTCAATTTTAATTTAAATTAATATCCACTATACCTGCAAGTATTATGGATACCAATTAAAATTAATATTAATTAATTATTATTAAATCGTTTTTTCTAATGACCGATGAAATGAAACCAACCGATAATTCGTAACTTACCCTCTACGTATAGCCATTTTGTATATGATAACTACAACTGCTTTTCTGTACGTGTAGTTGAACACTCAGCACTCCAAAAATGAATCATAAATATCTGGTGGCGAAAACTTTCATCAAAGTTTCAAGTCACATAGGAAACGGATTCTAAAAGTTGAATTTTCATCTAAAGTTGAAAGAGCGTAAGACATCAAAGTTATATTCTCTTGTGTATTTCTTTCCAGTTTCCGCAATAAAACTAAAGAAAATTAAAAAATAAAACTTAACTGTAAGGAATAAAATATATTTTCTTTTCCTAAACTTTTTTAAAGTTATTTACAGTCAAGTGCGACAGAATAATTAAAATAATCCAGTCTTGTACGAATGTATATAAAATTCCTGTTATTTAATGCCATAAATGTCAAGTTACGGTGCAATATATCCAGTGTAAGACTGTCAAAGCTGTTTCAAATTAGTTGTTTTGAAGTTGCAAACAATATTTTATCCAATCAGGTTGTTTACAAGATCCTGGGGGAAGAAAGTGACTTTGTGTGCCAATTTATTCGCTATTTGACAGAATTTCAGCTCAACTCTTCATTGTGTTTATATTTCTTTCACACGCTAGTTTATTCCTATTGAAAATTCATAAACCATATAATTTTATAGTGTGAATAAA